>CAWUFW010017578.1:0-256159 GCA_963921515.1 Calotriton arnoldi
AGTGATGTTTGTGTATGTCATGTCACATACCCCGTGAGTCCCATGTGGGACGGTATGTTTGAGCCAGGGTGTCCCAGTGGCACAATAGTGATGGCCCTCCACAGTCTTTGTGCATGTAGTGTTTACAATGTCTCTGATTTCATGTGCACAATGGGAGACAGTCTCCACATCCACGTTGTGTGTGCATGGACTCTGATGTTGTGCGTGTGTGTCACAGACGTCCATGTCTGTCCTGCCATGGCAAGTGTGGCCACTACCTGTGGGGGTCATGTTTGTTTTGCTGTGGTGTACACATGATACTCCAGGTGATGCCAGTGTCCATGTGGCATTACAGGGTCCCTGGGAATGTGCCTGTCGTTGAGCTGTGGTGCCTGGGGCACATCTGTCCTCACATGTCACTGTGGGGGTGACTGTGACACAGCATCATGATATCCAATGGGCCAACCTGGGACAAATTGATGCCACCTGTAGGACCGTGTTGACAGATGTTGGCCATGTATGTACCATACATGTCGTTCGGTACTGCACACTTCATGTAGTTGTGCCTCATGATGATGTATGTTGGGATCTTGAGTGTGTTCAATGCCGCATATGTGGGGTGACTGACGATCTTGCTTACTTCTCCTCTGCACTGCAGGGCTCCTGCTGTCCATCGGCCATTCCCAGACCTGGCAACGATGGTGGAACGGGACAGCATCCGACGGTACCGCTTCACCAGGCAGCTGATTGAGGATTTGGCAGTGCAGTTGTCCCCACATTTGCAGCCTGGCCGGCCGTATCCTACAGCGCTGACCCCCAAGGTGAAGGTGATGGCAGCCCTACACTTCTTTGCCACCGGTACCTTCCAACATACTGTGCCGTCTGCTGGTGGGATGTCACAGACCATGTTCAGCCGTGTGCTCCGTGATGTTTTGGCGGCAATGTTGCTCTTCCTGAACTGGTACATCTATTTCCCTAGACTGCGACGACTCACTGACGTGAAGAGTGACTTTTATGCCCTGGGGAGGATGCCGCATGTCATTGGCTCCATTGATGGGACACATGTGGCTTTGGTACCACCACAGGCCCAGGAGCAGGCTCTACCGTAACCGCAAGCACTACCACTCGGTCAATGCACTGGTGGTGTGTCTTGCAGACATGACCATCACACACGTGTGTGCCCGTTTCCCTGGTTCAGCACACGATGCCTTTGTGATGAGGAGTAGTCGCATCCCCAGGATGATGGCACAGATGCAGAACCAGCGTGCCTGGCTTGTCGGTGTGTACTGACTTTGTGCCATTGTGTGTGATCTGATCTGTAGTATTCCGCCCACTTTTCCAAGTCAGCTGATGTGCACTTGTCTGTCCGTAGGTGACTCGGGATACCCCAACATGCCGTGGTTGCTGACACCCCTCAGGAACCCTGTGACACCTGCCCAGATGCGCTACAATGAGGCACATGGTCGGACCAGGAGAGTGATTGAGCGGACCTTTGGTCTCCTGAAGAGCCGCTTCCGCTGCCTGGACAAGACCGGAGGGTCCCTCCCATATGCCCCTGCGAAAGTGTGCAAGATTATCATCGTCTGCTGCATGCTACACAACCTGGCAGTGCGGAAGGCGTTGCCTCTCATCCAGGATGACGATGACCAACATCCGCTACCTGTGGAGGATCCTGGCCTGGACCACGATGCCAGTGACGATGATGATGATGATGATGGTGATGGTGATGTCCGCACACAGCTCATCACCAACTTCTTTAGCTGAATGTGAGTATCCTGAGGTGTCATGTGAATGATGTGAGTTGGCATGATGTGTGGGTGGTGCTCTGGTGCTGTTGGAGTGTGTCCATGGGCTACTTGACAGGATGTGTGTTGCGATGTGTGGTGACAGGTGGGCTGTACTCCCCAACAGTGTTGACATGCTAACTTGGTTCTGGGTGGGTATCTTGTAACATGTATTGTGCATGAGTTTTGCTGTTCTGTCCTGTACTGCATTGCTTTTGACTGTGTGTCATTTCTGTCCTTCACAGGGTACTTTCAGATTCGTTTGGTCAACTGTGTCCACCGACGGCGTGATTGCACATCCAGGCTGGTAGCTGTTGTGTCCCTACAGGTGATGTGCGCCACACCCATGGACTTCCTTCCGTCTACAGTTGTTGACTGTGTGCCCGCTACCAGGTGGGGTTACCTTGCATCTGTAGTGGTTACGGCATGTTGCTACTGTGTAATAAACCTGTGCTTCACTTAGTGATGTGCGTTGTCTGTGGTCACACATTTGACTGCCATTTGCTTACTGCACCTGTGGGCTACTTGACTACAACTGGGAATGGGTGTGGTGTCTGTGCATTGCACCGTCTTCCCTGGCAACATCAGTGTAGGCAATGAGTCAGATGGCCTAGGTGTGTATGTGTTGTGTACCCCTGGTGGTGTGTCTCCCTCATATGTGTCACGTTGCCTGTACTCACATGCCTGTGTTGTCCTTGCTGTTGCAGTTCGCATACACAGTGTAATTTTGCAGTTCATCATCCCCATGACAGCACCCACGTTGGAATCACGACAGAGGCAAGTATGGTGTATTAGTGTGTTTATTGTGATACATCTGTGTTAATAGTGCATAGGATGGGTTGTGCTGTACATGAATCTTGCAATCCCAAGTTCCTAGGTGAATTGAAAGTCCAGGTAGACAGGATCCCCAGTATCGGGGCCACAGTTGTCTGACACATTGTTCCAACTTGTACTCCCCATGCAATGTGTGGGAGTAGTGTTGCCGTCAACAGGGTGAACAGTCTGTGCACAAAGGCGAAAATCCAGAACAGGTTCAGGCTTCCTGGGAGTTGCGCTTGGCCATCAGCCTCTCACTTCCCCTCCTCGGACGACCCCTCTTCTTGGGGGGGCCCTCAAGTGCAGGCTGCTGCGGTGCAGGGGACTCTCCGCCAGAGTCCTCCTCCCTCCCTGTGGCAGTTGCAGTTTGTTCAGTACCAGATGTTGTTGGCACACAGGGAGGTGTGGGCTGGTTGCTGTTCATCTGGCGGAGGCATTGTAAAATGTCCCTGTGCACCGCCGTCATCTCATGTAGTACATCCCACTTGGACTCCACGCGGGACATGTGGGAGTCCACACGTGACATGTGTGACTCCACGTGGGACATGTGGGAGTCCAAGCGGGCATGATGGGCAGCCTGCTGCTGTTTGATGTCTCTGAGGAGCCCCACTACCTGGCTGAGCTCTCCGGTGCTGGACTGGTACGCATCAGCTATGCGTACCAGTTGTGGGTCTTCATGCACACCAGCAACGTCTGCAAGCAGCGACCTCTGTCTCCCACCCCTCCCACCACCCCTGCTGACATGTGCAGTGTGTGCAGTTGCACGCACAGATAACCCTGGTCCACCTTGGGGGTTGGTGGTGGTGGTGGTGTCCATGGCCCCAGGTTGGTCCAGGGTCACTGCGCTGGTGTTGCTCCTTATTCTGTCCATGTCGGCAGGGATGGTATTCGTGGTGACAGTCGTTGGAGGGGGTGGGTGCAGGGGGTGCAGCTGGTGGACCTGCTGGTGCTGCAGCTGGTGGTCCTGCTGGTGCAGCATGTTGACTTGCACCGGATGTGCCAGGTTGTTCATCGTCCGAGGAGGACAGAGGCTGTACGACGCCAGTGAGCTCGGCATCCTCTTGAGCCTGGGACTGGGACTCCTCAGCGTCTGCTGCTGTGTCCCCATCATCACCTGTTTTTGGGAGACACAAACAATGTATGTCATGTTTCTGCAGGCATCAGTGGTTGACACACCTGACAGTTGTGACTGTGCCTCGGGGTGCGGGCCTGTACATTGTATTGTCCTAAGTCGTCACAGTCAGGGGTTGATATTGGTGTGGCACATTGTCCTGCATTATTTGGGCATTTCTATGTATTCTCTGGGGTGTGAACATGGTCTGCATTGCTTGGGTTTGGTTGACAGCCAGACCTCCTTCCCACCCACCCAGCCAGCCAGTCAGTTATCCCACCATGGAACGTGCTTGCATTGCAGGGAGTGTAAGTTGTCTCTCAGGATGTCAGTCAGTGGTGTCCTGCTGTTTGTTGGTGCACAGTTGGCAGCAGGGCCTTGTGCTCCCCACAGCAGTAGCCAGTGTCAGCCATCTTGTGAGTCCTTCTCCACTCCCTGTGATGTGAGCACGGTTAAGGGTGGTATTGATGGGCCAGTTGTGAGGCTGAGCAATGTCTGTGACTACGACTCCCATCATGCTATTGCCTCCACCCCCCTTCCCAGCATGCCCATGCTTCCTTCCTTTGACTCTGCTTCCCTGTGGGTTGGGCTGGCTGTGCTGACAGGATGGCTGGGAGTGTTGTCCTGGCAGTTGTTTGGCTAAGAGTCCCAAGAGTGTCCCTGTGCTTCACACAACATAACCCAGGGTGGTGGTGCTTTGTGGGATCTTGTGTTAGGATGGAGGGCATTGCATTCTACCAGGTGGGTACTGTGGAGTTTGTGTTGGGGGGGTGTGAGGGGAGGTGCTGATGACTATAGTCAGTGCTGCAAGTCCCCCTTCCCACCCAGCCAGCCAGATATCCCACCATGGAACGTGCTTGCATTGCAGGGAGTGTGAGTTGTCTCTCAGGATGTCAGTCAGTGGTGTCCTGCTGTTTGTTGGTGCACAGTTGCCAGCAGGGCCTTGTGCTCCCCACAGCAGTAGCCAGTGTCAGCCATCTTGTGAGTCCTTCTCCACTCCCTGTGATGTGAGCATGGTTCAGGGTGGTGTTGATGGGACAGTTGTGGGGGTGAGCTATGTCTGTGACTACGACTCCCATCATGCCATTGCCTCCACCCCACTTGCCAGCATTCCCATACTTACTTGCTTTTGTGTGGAGTTCAGTGGGTGTGGGTGTGAGGGCAATGGCAAGATGGCTGACAGTGGTGTCCTGCTGTTGGTTGCTGAGCAGTACCCAGCATGCCTTTGTGCTCCCCACGACACAGCAACAGTGTCAGACATCTTTGATGGGCCTTTCCACTCTCAGTGGGATGTGCATGCGTGAGTGTGAGCTTGCTGGGCCATGTGGTGGGGGATGTAGGGCTGTGAGTACGACTCCCATCATGCTATTGCCTCCACCCCCTTCCCAGCATGCCCATGCTTCCTTCCTTTTGACTCTGCTACCCTGTGGGTTGGGCTGGCTGTGCTGACAGGATGGCTGGGAGTGTTGTCCTGGCAGTTGTTTGGCTAAGAGTCCCAAGAGTGTCCCTGTGCTTCACACAACATAACCCAGGGTGGTGGTGCTTTGTGGGATCTTGTGTTAGGATGGAGGGCATTGCATTCTACCAGGTGGGTACTGTGGAGTTTGTGTTGGGGGGTGTGAGGGGAGGTGCTGGTGACTATAGTCAGTGCTGCAAGTCTCCCTTCCCACCCAGCCAGCCAGATACCCCACCATGGAACGTGCTTGCATTGCAGGGAGTGTAAGTTGTCTCTCAGGATGTCAGTCAGTGGTGTCCTGCTGTTTGTTGGTGCACAGTTGGCAGCAGGGCCTTGTGCTCCCCACAGCAGTAGCCAGTGTCAGCCATCTTGTGAGTCCTTCTCCACTCCCTGTGATGTGAGCACGGTTCAGGGTGGTGTTGATGGGCCAGTTGTGAGGCTGAGCAATGTCTGTGACTACGACTCCCATCATGCTATTGCCTCCACCCCCTTCCCAGCATGCCCATGCTTCCTTCCTTTTGACTCTGCTTCCCTGTGGGTTGGGCTGGCTGTGCTGACAGGATGGCTGGGAGTGTTGTCCTGGCAGTTGTTTGGCTAAGAGTCCCAAGAGTGTCCCTGTGCTTCACACAACATAACCCAGGGTGGTGGTGCTTTGTGGGATCTTGTGTTAGGATGGAGGGCATTGCATTCTACCAGGTGGGTACTGTGGAGTTTGTGTTGGGGAGGGTGTGAGGGGAGGTGCTGGTGACTATAGTCAGTGCTGCAAGTCCCCCTTCCCACCCAGCCAGCCAGATATCCCACCATGGAACGTGCTTGCATTGCAGGGAGTGTGAGTTGTCTCTCAGGATGTCAGTCAGTGGTGTCCTGCTGTTTGTTGGTGCACAGTTGGCAGCAGGGCCTTGTGCTCCCCACAGCAGTAGCCAGTGTCAGCCATCTTGTGAGTCCTTCTCCACTCCCTGTGATGTGAGCACGGTTCAGGGTGGTGTTGATGGGCCAGTTGTGAGGCTGAGCAATGTCTGTGAGTACGACTCCCATCATGCTATTGGCTACACTGACTTGGCCAGCATACACAGAATTCCTTCCTTTGAGTGGTCTTCACTGTGTGTTGGTGTTGTTGTGGTGGCTACATGTGTGGATGTGTTTGTTGGTTCTATTTGTGCCACTGCCTAGCTGTAGTTGTGGTTGTGTTTGTACATGTGTTGGCACAGTTGGATGTGACTTTTTTGATGGCATGTGTTGTGTTTCTCTGACTGACATACACATTTTGGGATGATTCTGTTCTGGTTGCTGTGTGATTGCTATGAGTGCATGGTTTGACTCTCCCCTTGACAGTGATGTGTGTGTGTTTTGTGGCAGTATATTGTGTACATTTGTTGTGTACTCACCAGGCTCTGGGATGTCCTCTAGTCCATATATGCTCACTGGTGGTAGGATGGCCCGCACCTTCTCCTCCCAGGGCCTGAGGTATATTGGCTTGGCAGGAGGGCCACTGCCGGTGTGTTGGCTGTTGATGTAGTCTTGCTTCAGCAGTTTCCGTACCCTCCTGCGCACGTCATACCACCTGTTCTGGATGTCGGTCTTTGTGCGCCGACATGGTGATTGGGCGTTCACCCTGTTGATGATCCTCTCCCACATCTTGGTTTTCTGCGACATGGGGGTCTGTTGGACCAATGTGCCAAACAGCTGTGGCTCTACCCTGAGGATCTCGTCTACCAGGACTTCCAATTCACAATCTAGGAACTTGTGATTCTTCTTGGGGGCATGGTGATGGGTGGTGATGGTGAGTGATGTGTGTGTTGGTGTGCAGGTGAGGGTGTGTGAGTGTGTGTTTTGCTGGGTGTATGTGAGGTAGGTATTTGTTGGTGTGCTGATGGTGTGTGGCTTGTGTGAGGGATGAGCTGTGGGTGTGTGGTTGCTTTCTCTTGGGTGCTGGCAGTGGAATGGCATTTGCAAAGGCTCATGGTAGTGATTTGTGTCCTTTATATAGGTGGAGTTGTGGGTGTGTCTTTGTTCTCTGTCCCCACCCCCAGTATTTATTGGCTTGGTAATTGCTTGTTTGGCCTTTTTTGGGTGATTTTTCCTTTGTGTTGTTTGTGTATGTTGGAAACGTTCTTGTGACCGAGTCGGACCCTGCTTTGGTCTCGTACGGTGTTTTCCGTTTTGTTCACGCTGTGTTTGTGCAGTTTTCTATGCTGCGTACGCGTCGGTCGCGGTGTATTGTGTTGCTTCGGCTCGGTTTTGTATGCGTGTCGGTCGTACGGCTTGTCCTCCGTCCGACTCGGTCGTGTTTTTCGCGCCTTGCATCGTACTTTGCGGTTTGGAGTTGGCGGGTACGTTTCGGTCGGATTTGTTCCGGGTGCGTGTCGGTCGGTTGGATTCGCGTCTTTTTCCGGCCGGATTGCTATTTTCCGTGCGGCTCGGTCGGTCGGCTTGGTTTCCTTACGTGTCGGTCGGATTTATCGCGGCTTGCATCGTATTTGGCGTGTCGGGCGCCACTGGTACGTCTCGGTCGGTAATTTTTCCGGCTCCGAGTCGGTCGGTGCTTTTTCCGGCCCGAATCGGAATCGACCCCTAAATAGAGTGCACAGATAGGCAGACAAGGATTGAGTGGGAGCTGAAGAAGTCCACTGAGTGATTCATACTCTTGATCAGTGTATGTCTCATTTCCTAACACATGGGTGTCCCTTCTCTCTAAATCTGGTATCCAAAGCTCTTTTGCAGCAGTGATCCTGTCATGACTACACCCTCCATTGTGTGTCCTGTAAACTCTGGTGTTCTTTCAGTAGAAGTGAAATGTTTAGCTGCAGCAGTGGTACTAATGACTGATATACATACACACAGTTGTGAGCATATTAAATCCATGAAGTTGTTTTTAGTCCTGATGAATTTGCTAAACCTTTGGAATTAAACAGGTTTTGAATGAAACATGTCGACTGTTGAATATATACGGCCAACTATTTAGCATTATAATGTGCTGTCACACATCTAATAAAGTCATCTTAGTGAGTGCCTCACTCATATTTTAAGAATTTAGTTTAGGACTCTTAGTTGCACCTCACTTAAACTAGAAAGTGCACAGATTGACTAGCCAGTTTAAGGCGGCAACACCATCATGGCAACACCACCATTCACGCATCAGAAGTGAGCTGTAGGGGTAGTATAGCCGACACAAGTAGGTTCCCCTTTCCTCCACCTGTACTCTGTGAGACACACCAATGATGACAAATCTGTGAGACTTTTAAATGTATATACAGGTCTCCTAATTGGTGCGCCTGTGAGGTGTTCTAATCCCATTTTTTTGAGTTCGCTACTCCACTTACCTGTTTTATTTAGGCAGCATTGAAGTCGGAGTAATGCTACTTATTCAAAATCTTGTAAAACGTTAGTAATTGAATAGTGTATTTGTAAAGTATAATATGTTGAGCACCTGTGAGGGTTTGGTTTATGTTTTGAATTGATGGGGGCTGTCTGAACAGTTTTCACCTCTTCGTCCAATGGTGATGATAGAGAATTTTTAATAAAATATAAAATAATATAGTTTATAATGAAAGTGCAATATTACCTTGCAAGCTTTTTTTTGGTGTCGTAATTCTTTATTGAAAATTTAAAGACAAACACATAAAAGTGTAGCACAACATAATGGACCCACAAGAGTCTATTGTCAATACGTATATTAATGTGCTATAAAAGGAGAAAAAACTACACATAAGAGGAGAGAGGAAGGAAAGGAAAATTGAGGAATTAATTAAAAGACAAGAGGTCAAGAGTGGAAGAGAGGGATATTGTACATAGTATGCTTAAAAATCCATAACTCCGGTTATTCATTACCAAGGGAAGGGTTAGAAATAATGGATCATGGATAGGGCGGATAAAACGGATAAAATTGGACCTACAAAAGAATTAAATGTGTAAAATGTAATGTACATTGAGGATTATGGGAGGTCCTAAAGAGTGATAAATAAATAGATAAATAGTTAAATAATTAAATAAATAGATAAATAAATAAATGAATAAATAGATGATCAAATAGGTGAGTGAATAAATAGAAGAATGAATAAATAGATGATTAAGAAGGAATGACATATCCTTACCCGGAAAAAGAAAGAACGAGAGCATAAGAGAAAGAAAAAAGGAAAAAGAGAAGGTAAGAAGAGAGAAACGAGGGGGAGAAAGAAAGAAAGAGATAGGGAGAGAGTGAGAGAAAAGGGGAGGGAAAGGGGAAGGAGGAAAGATGAAATAGGGGAGGGGAGAGGGAAAGAGCAAGGTAGTAAAAGAAAACATTCAGGAGTCTCGGAGAAAAGAAGCCCATACTTGTTGGAGCATTTCTTCCTGATCTTGTAGTCTATATATTATACGTTCGTGGGATGCCGTCTGGATCATTGCTACCATCCAGTCCTCCTTCGAGGGAGGACTAGGCGATTGCCACAGTTTTAAGATTAAAATTTTGGCTGTAGAGGGTGCAGTATGTAAAAGACGACGCTGTGGGCGTATAATGTCAGGTAAACTCCCAAGATCATGCAATAAAACAATGGGGGGTGTAAGGGGAAGACGGAGTGGAATTGTTTCCTTAAGTGTATCCCCTACTTGAGCCCAAAAACATTGTATAGAAGGACATTCACAGAGTATATGAAGAAGGTCACAATTTATTCCAGAACACCTCCAGCACTTAGAGTGTGGTAATAATCCCGCTCTTTGTAACTCGAAGGTGTCCAGTACCAGTCATGCAAAGTTTTGAAAAAAAAAAATTTCAAACGTGCTTCCCGGGTACCCTTGTCTAAGGCTTCCAGTATGTCTGGCCAAACATCTTCATCTATGATAATGTGTAAGCGCTCCTGCCATTTCTTGCGAAGAGCTTTAAGAAGTGGTTGTGAGTATAAGTGATTAGTTAGAGCACAATATAATCCCGACATTACTCTCTTATGACGTCCCCAGATAAGAAGATAATCTAATATCGGCGATGATTCTAAAATCCAAGGAGAAGGACCTAAACATCGCCTCAGACAGTGCTGCAGTTGTAAATGTGGCGAAATCTGGTGTGATGGGAGATTAAATTCCTCACAAAGCAGGTCAAAGGATTTCAACTCTCCATTTAGTATGACCTGATCTAGTGTCGGGATTCCTCTTGAACTCCAACTGGACCAGTGAAGCACATGACCGTTTATTCGGATACTCTCGCTACCCCAAAGTGGAGCTTTAGAGTGTAAATGATAAGCAACCCCAAGAAGACGATGTGCACGATGCCATGCTTGATATGTAGCTTGCATCACAGGGTGCGGAGGAGATATTCGTGGACTATGGGGTCCATATAAAAATTCAAGGCCGTCATTACATTTAAGTAGTGAGTGTTCTGTTGTAACCCATTGTGGAGGGTCAGTCGTACCTGGAAGTAGGTAGGCTAATTGCGAGAGTTGTAAGGCTAAAGAGTAATGCTCCTGTGATGGCAAACCCAAACCACTGTGGGAGTGGCGGGCTATTAGTTTGGCAGCAGCTAGGCGAGGACGCATAGATCCCCAGACAAAAGCCCGTATACGAGCATCCACGTGACATAATGTGGACAAGGGAACTACAATTGGAAGCATTCCAAGAACATAAGTAAAGCGAGGAAAAAGGGACCATTCGTACAGCCTGTACTCTTCCCCACATGGAAAACCCCAAAAGAGACCATTTGGCAAAGTCAGTTTCCATTTGTACTATAAGGGGTGAGAGATTAACTGAGACCATCCCTTCTAATCCACGATTAACCAAAATTCCCAAATATTTTAAGTGCGATGATTTCCAGCAAAAGGGATATCCATCAATTGATGCTTTTGTGGTGCCAGAAGAGAGTGGGAGAGCTTCACTTTTGTCCCAATTCACCATATAGCCAGAAAGGGCTGAAAATGTATTAATAATCTCAAGTAAGGCTGGTAAAGAATGAGAGAGATCCTTAAGAGTAAGAAGGATATCATCCGCATATTAATATAACTTAGATACACCCCCCGTTATAGGTATTCCCCGCATCTGCGACGAGTGATGAATAAGTGAGGAAAGGGGTTCCATCGCCAATAAGAATAAAAGGGGAGAAAGGGGACAGCCTTGGCGAGTACCCCTTCAAATTGGATAAGGGTCTGAAAGAAAACCGCCGCAGTTGACCTGGGCTACAGGGATGTCATATAGAAGGCGGACCTTAGAAATAAACTGATCCCCTAGACCAAAGCGTTTCATGGCGGCAAAGAGATAGACCCAGTCGATGCGGTCAAACGCTTTTTCTGCGTCCAGGGAAAGGGCCACAGCATCTTCCGTCATCCCTTTTGAAGCCCATAAAGTATGAGCTAATGTTCGGAGGTGATTTCTGGAGGAACAACCTGGGACAAAGCCAACCCGAGAATGGTGTATGAGGGATGGAATGACTGTGCGGAATATCCCCATTTATTAGGGAGATAGGACGATAACTACCACAAGTGAGCGGATCTCTACCCGGCTTAGGGATAACCGCATTTAACGCCCTATTAGAAACAGGACCAAGTGAGGATGTCTGAACAGCCTCATGAAAGGCAGAATAAAGAGTATCAATTGTTTCTTCCCCAGGCCATTTATAATATTCCGCAGGGAATCCGTCTTCTCCTGGGGATTTGTGATAAGGTAATTTGGCAACGGCTGTAGTAAT
This sequence comes from Calotriton arnoldi, assembly GCA_963921515.1. NCBI lineage: Eukaryota > Metazoa > Chordata > Amphibia > Caudata > Salamandridae > Calotriton > Calotriton arnoldi. The sequence goes on from CAWUFW010017578.1 coordinate 11,793, forward strand.
TTCTTCTCTGCTGATGTCGCCGTCAAGTAAGTCTCTAGCTTCGTCTGTAAGGCATGGAAGATCAATATCCGCGAGATAGGCAGTTAATTGTTCTTCAGTTGATGAAGTCTCTGGAGTGTAAAGTTTTTCATAAAAGGATGCAAAAGTATTCACTATTTCTTGTGGCTTAGTGAGAATCATACCTGATTCCGTCCGGATTGCAGGTATAGCCATGGCAGCCTCACGTTGTTTAAGCTGAGCTTCAAGTAATCGGCCTGCTTTCTCCCCTTGTTCATATTGCCTACCTTTTAGACGCTGAAGAGCATACTCAGCTTTGGAAGTATATAGATTGTTAAGCGCCATTTTAGCTAACTCTAGGTTCTTGTGGTTGGGTACAGTGGGACAAGATGAATATAGACGTATAAGAGAGATAATTTGAGATTCAAGTTCAGTACGACGCAGAGATGCTAACTTATTGGCCTCGGCTGCATCTCTCATTACTTGTCCATGAATAGTTGCTTTCGCAGCCACCCATATGGTTCTACAGGAGGTAACTGATGATTTATTATTGATTAAGTAATCAGAAAGATGGGAACGTAGTTGGGCTTTACCCTGGGGCGAGCGGTATCTCTGAATATTTATACGCCATGGTTTAAGGCCTGGAGAGGTTAAACCTACTTCTAGAGCAAGAAGAACCGGGGAATGGTCATAAAGGGCAGCTTCAAAAATGTGGGATTCACTAGTGATTGCGACTACTGAATGGGAAATAAGAAAATAATCAGTCCTGGATTGGGTGCCAAGAGCAGAAGAAAGGAAGGTGTATTCCTGATCTGAGGGATGACAGAGGCGCCAATGATCCACCAATCCGTGGTCCAATGTTATGTCTCCCAGTAAGGCTTTGTCTCCTTCATTACATCTATCTAAGGGACCTATTTTGTCTAGAACTGCGTCACGAGCACGATTCCAGTCACCACCGATGACGTCGCTGGATGCTCTAATTTCAATTAGCAAGCAATTCAGGTTGAGAAGATAGGAGCGTTTAGCTCCCGTTGGAGAATATACTGAGCCAACATAAAGGATCCTAAATCCTATATTTTAACTAAGCAAAGACATATCTGCCTTCTGGATCAACCCAGGTCTTAACAATTGCGACGGATAGGGATTTGTGTAAGAGAATAGCCACTCCACATTTCCGTGGTTGACCCTTCTCAGAAGGAGATTGTGTTGTCAATCCGCAATGAATGACTTTTCCCACCCAATCTCGTTGTAATTTAGATGATTCTAAAGCATCCAAATGAGTCTCTTGCAGAAGAGCAATATCAGTTCTTTTAATTTGCAGATAAGAGAGTACTTTCTTGTGTTTAATAAAATGCGTAAGGCCATTAACATTCCACTAAATAATACGTAAGGGATGAGAAGAAGAAGAAATGTTCGCTTTCATAATTACGTTAAAAGGCGAAAGAGGCTGGTTTTGAAGGAAAAGCTAATGTAAGGAATGAAAGGTGTTAAGTTATGGGAAGGTGTGAAGTAAAGAAGGAAATAAAGTATAATAATAAAAGCAATGCAGATTATGGGGGATATCAGGGTAAGAAAAGGCTATGTAGTAGAAAGGGGATGGAAAAAGGAATTAAAGAAAGAAAAAAGGAAGGAAAAGAAAAGAAAAGGGGTAAATGGAAAGTAAGTAAGCTCCGTGTGAGGAGAAAGGTCCAGCATGAAATCAAAAACCTTCTGAAAAATTCCAAGGAGGTTAAAGGATTGTAAAAAGGAAAATAAGAGAGTCGCTTATATGTACACAGAAGAACAAGTGAGGAGGCGGAAAAGCAAGTTTCCAGAAAAACTGGAAGAAAGACAAAAGAAAGAAAGGGTAAAGTAATAGATGTGCTACGTGGGGAAACCGCAGCACTAGGGGAATGGGACTCCTCTCTGCGGGTCTAAACTTTCGGGCTATGCGCGCCGGAGGAGCCCCGTCCGGCAGCAAAGTCAATAGTGAAAGACACATCTGTGCAGTAATATTAACAGCATTGAGGTTGAGGTAATAAGAATACTTAAGCATTCAAAAGATCGGGTTATTTGACCTATAGTATAAAGATCGGAGTTAAAAGTTGAAGGGATATGGAAAAGAGGTAAGCAACTTAAGAGTATAGTGTTAAAGTAGAGGAGGAGATCAAAGAAAAAGGAGAGGAAGAAAGAAAGTATATATAATATGAGATTATCATATACATAGTATAATTAAACAAATTTTGCATAACGTAGTGGTAGTGGTAACTAAATATTAAATATCATAAATAGAGATTATCACAGTTAAATATTATCATATCTAAAAATTAGCACCGTGTAGTTAAATATTATCATAGTTAAATATTAACACAATTAAATATTAAATATTATCACAGCTTACTAATACCGTAAATATTGGTTAAACAGAGGAATAGGGGAGGGAAGTACATGGGAAGAGAACGAAAGAGGAAGAACATTATAGTACATATAACGCATAGCTAATAAGCCGAAATTCAAGAATATAGTCAATTATCTAATTCATGGCATATAAGGTTATACAAAGTATGGAAGTTAAGAGTATGTGAGTACTCAAGTTTTCAAATTCTTGAATATTTGACCCATTATATAGATATCGGGATTGAAAGTTGAAGGAATAGGGGGTAAGAGATAAGCTTCCTAAGATGCAACATTAAAGAAGAGTAGGAAATCAGAGGAGGGAAAAAGGGAGGGAGAAGAAAGAGAAGATCTGCGTCATACAAAATTATCATATGTAGAATACAATCAAAACAAGCTTAGCATACCATTGAAATGGTAAATAGAAATTATCATAGTTAAGTGTTATAAATAGTTAAATATTATCATAGTTAAATATTAGCGTAGTTAAAATAGTTAAATATTATCATAACTAAATAATTCCATAAATACTTGCTAAAAAGGAGAAAGGGGAAGGAAAGGTGCAAGAAGGGGTCAAAAAGAAGAGCAACATTATAAAGCATATAATATATAACAAGTGAGAAGAAATTCAGGTATATAGCCAGCCATCCTAGTTCATATCATTTAATATAAGATTAACAATACTAAAAGTACAAGTAGATAAGCTTTGTAAAACTTTATGAGGACAAATCATAGTAATATGATAAGAAATGAAGGAAAAGGGATTGTGAGAGAAGGAATCAGGAAAAAGAGGAACATTATAAAGGAAGTAATGCATAACAATTAGGCATATATGTAGGTACTCATCCAATCGTCTTTTGTGACAGGTGAAAAGGCAGCAATCACCCATCTATCTTCTCATAGATGTAATAAGATTGATCATCCATAGTTCATCCTCAGTTGAAGAGGGCTTTATCGGAGATCTTGATTTGTCCCTGTCTCTTTCATGCGTGAGGGCAGCCACTGCCTGAAGGGCCTGCGCTCTGTCTCCCAGAGAGCGAACAGGTCGATCGGAGTCTCAACCTCTACTTTGAGACCGGTTTGGTTTATTGCGGATCCCACCAGAGGATATCTTAGAATTCGATGATAAGTTTTGGGGTCCAAGTTCTTGTAGGGATGCGGTACATTCCATATCTTGAGAAGAAAGAGTGTCTAAGAAATGACGAAGGTCCTCTGGATTAAAGAAGTCTTTGGATACTCCATCTTTGGTGATCCGCAGACATACAGGTTCAAAGAGGCCATACTTAATATCATGCTGTTGTAAACGGGGTCTAAAAGAAAGGAAGGCTTTACAACGTTCATGAGTTTCTTTCGAGAAATCCGCTGCCATTCTGATCTCCTGACCTTCGAATGTGTACGGGCCATGAGTACGAGCCGCTATAATTAGCTGTCGGGCTTGTTCATGGCGTATTTTACCTATATTGTATGATCCGATACGATGGGCTCTCTGCACTTCCAATGGTGGGTCAAAAGTCAGACCTGTGAGCTTTGGAAGGACATCTCTAAGAAAGGATTTAGTGTCTAGGCCTTCTATCTTCTCCGGGAAGCCAAAAAACGGGCGTTGTCATGACGGTTTCTATCTTCCAAATCTACAATTTTACTTCTAAGGAAGAGAAGATCTTGGTCCCAGTTTGGTATAATATCAAGGCGATTCTCAACCGCAGACACCCATGCAGATAAGCCATCCATCCGGCTCTTAAATTCAGCAATTTCTGTGTAGATAGATTTAGTTTCAGTCGTGAGGGTAGATATAGAAGTTTTCATGCCTTCTAATCGACGTCCCACTGCAGACATTTCCTGGAGTATTGGATCCATGGTAGAATCCATTGAGGTTGTCATCGTGGGGTTAGATGGTTTCTGAGTCGAGAGGGTGGTTCCATTTATTTCTGAGATGGGACGCCCCTGGTTTAAAGCTACCGAAAAGAGGAGTTGTTTGGCAGGCTTACCAGACACCTTACCAGAAGGCATTACCGGTTCTTCTGTATCCGTCTTCTGTTGCGTAAGTATTTATAACCATTTAAGGACCTCTGTGTGGTAACCAGTGAGTGTAGATGCACTCAGGAAGGGCAAAAAAGAGAAAGTATTGATGTAGTGGACTCCTTTGCCCCTGTAAGTGGATGATCAAAATCCTTGCTGACACTTCCAGATTCCTGAAATGAATGTCTTCTTTTTTCCCCCACTTTGTTTGTCAACTAGTATCAGTCTTTCTATGAAAGCAGTAGTAAAGAGTGGCCAATATATGAGACAATAATAATGTAAACTGACTACTAAGGGTGTAAGGTAATCTTATACTGATTAGACTTCTTATATGTTTCCAACCAGGGTAAATCCTTGCTAGAAGACTTCTGATAAGATAACCTTTAAAGGAAGTGGTAAATAACACCCTTACTAACTCAGTCAATCAGTGTAGGCAGGTGAGTATCCAGAGCCAATATTTTGTTTGTTGTACATGAGTTTTGTGCTGTAGTACAGTGCTGGGCTATCTCTCCTGAGATAAAACACAGACCGTTTATTTATTAAGCCTTGTTGATGATGAGAAAAGCGTCTGACATGGGTCTGGCAAATGGCTATGGCAAAATGAATGAATTCACTGATGCTGCTCTAAGGATAACAGTAAACACAGGTAATCAAGAGAACTTTCCGAGATCCTGACAACAGTACAAACCGTCGCGCCGTGAGGAAAAGTCAATTCATATCGCTTTATATCACCATCATCACAGAGCAAGAGACAACAGTACTCTGATGCAGATTTGTAGGAGAGCCAGAAGTAGTATCGCACACACCTCATTAAATTCTCAAAGCAGCTCCATAAATGCGTCATAGTCTGCCATCTTAATTTACTTGAGGAGCGTCGCAGACGAGCTAAAAACTCGAGGTAGACCTCAGAACTGAAAGTCTAATCAGGAGACCACACCTCAGTATGACCCCGAAGGAGAAGGACTCCGCATCAGTGCTGCCGGTGATTAAAGATTTGCGGTGCACATTTTATAGAAGATTGAGCAGAGTTGCTTCGTGCATACGACGTTGGCCGTCATTTTACCCTCATTCAGTGCTCCGAACTCACTTCATGAAAATGGCGCTTAGAGAGGTCCATAGTCGGCGGTAGAGTAATCAATCGATCCCCAACAGGTTCACCATTAGAAGTCAGGGCTCAATTCGATAAATGATTACCGGGAACACCTTGCGCCACCTTCCGGGGCTCCCCACAGCACGGAGCTCCGAGATTAAGCGTCCATCTTGTTGCGTGGCCAGGCCACACCCAACTTGCAAGCTTTAATTAAAGAAAATGCGCTTAAAATGTGGCAAAATGCATACAGCTATCATATTTTCATGTACTAGACCTCAAATGGTTAAATTAACACTGCTTGAAAACTTGACTTGATTAGAATGCTTGAACCCACAGAATATGTTATTTCCTGAACAGAAGATGATGCTGTGAAAAAATGTAGATATAATAACAAAAATGTTTAACTCTTGACCTCTTCATAGAAAAGCTTTCATAATAAAGTAAAAGTTTTATAATGTTTCATATATTTCTGTAGTCTGTTTCTACTTAAACAAAGCTTACTGTTGCAAATTATTAGAAATTAGTCTTTTAAATGGGGAAATTAAGAATTCATACATGTAGAATCATCATTTGAACTCAATCTTGACACCTTCAATTAGCTTGTATTTCCTTTTCTGTGAATGTTTGCTGCAAGAATGCTTTTCTTTCCTTTCAAGGATGTTTCAACTTCTACATAGTTTAAATATTAGATTTAAAGGTTATAAGTGTACAAGTATATGTGGGTAAGTGACTCTGAATGAGAAGCTGTTGCATACTAAGTTGAAGAACTATTGTATTCTCGGTGAGAAGATGAAGAGTAATTCTATTCCCAGTAGAGCATCGGACTCTGATTGGCTGAAGGAAGATTGAAGCAACAATTATAACTGACTTTCATAAAATGTGTTGTTTATATTAGTGCGTGTTCCTAGAGTAGGTTACCACTTGTCCCGCACTTCTTTTAGAAGCTTTTACTCAGACCCAGAGCTTATGCCACGTTGCTCTGAGACTCTACTGAGTTTCTTCAACCTCTCTGTATGGGATGTTCTGTTTTTACATTTTTGATTTATTGAGCTGACTTATTGCTAAAGCTTTATGCTTACTCTCACTGTCTTTCTCTCTTGAATTAGAACTCTTTATGGGTTCTGACTGGCTCCTTTCTCCATTATTCTTAGAATAGGGATTTGTTCCCTTATGGAACGCGCTTCATGCCTTTTTATTAAATGTAATGTCTAATGTTTGACTTTAATGAGCTTCTAATGATTAAACCAGAATTAATTTATCTTGTGACTTAATAAAGATGATCTACTAAAAGATTTTGATTAATAAAACTCTTTAAACTTACACCTATCTCTCTTTATTGACTGAAAATAATATTAATGATTGTGAAAATAATTTATCTGATGCATTTACCTCCTCGTATAGAAAAAAGTGCAAAGATCCATGTGGCCCTATTAAGGTAAACAGAGTGTGAATTAGCCTAGATGATGGTAAACTGACAACTCTTAATTTAAGGCTGATTTTCGCTCCAATAATGGTTTGGCTGATTGTGTGGCGTGTTTGGGTTTGGGTAATCTATGCATTCTAGAGAGAGAGCTAACTATTGTTCAAAGAGGAGCTGCTGGATGAAAATTTGTGATGTAATGCTGAGTGGACCTTCTGCTAGATGAGTAGCTCTGTAAGAGAAAAGAAAGGCAGGCAATACATTTAAACAGCAAGTGGCAGCCTATAAATTAGACTTACTGCTGCATAGTCTTAAAGTGGTAAAGCAACTAGTATGAACAGTGCAACATTTGTAAACAAGATTGATTAATCTACAGGATAGCTTTTCAAGGCCTGGTGACTCACAATGAAAATTGTCTGATTTAGGATTTACGTACACCTTTAAAAATTAGCAAATTATGGTTTCTGAAGTTACAGTGTATTTGCGAAAGGTAATTACTTTTGTAAATCAGTGAATTAAGTATGCTCAACTTAGACCTAACCTAGGCATGTAGATTTATTTTAAGCACTCTGAAGTTTCACTTTTGGTCGCCTTCGTGTTGCGTCAGGGAAAAGGTAAATCCCATACAAATCAGATACACATTCACTCAGGTGTAACGCCATTGATTTCCGCACACATTTTTTTTATAGAAACAATTTATTGTGAGTATACAGCTTACAAACAAAACAGTTGCTCTTCTCACCTTTGATTCACTTACAGTCTGATCTACCAAAGTAATATATTCCCAAGTCTGGTTCAGTATGTTGTGCCCCCAAACATTCTGAGGCATCACATCAGGTTTTGTCTAACCCTCTAGTCCATGGTAGACCCAGAATTTCTTCCAAACGTTATCATATTTGCGTGGCAGCCCCTTGCCACACCAGTCCATTCCTCTTGTCCATGCCTCCACCGAGAGGGCTGTAGGGGAGGTCTAATGCCGGGCGATATCTCTCTTGGCGCTTATTGTTCCTAGACCTACTGGTGTTCTGTCCCCCCTGAGCCCACCCACATCATCTAGGATACCTAATAGTGCAAACTGCGGGTGGACTTCAATTGGAGTTCCCACCACAGCGGAAAGAATATATTGAAAATGGCAGTCCAATAGGCATGTATCATCGGGCATTTCGACATTGCATGAAAGAAGTGGCCCATAGGGTCCTGACACTTGTGGCAGGTTGGGGATTCATGAATGCCCAGCTTCCACATTCGAAGGGGTATTAAGTAGGGATGGGCAGTGAACTCTGGTCCGCTGGTGGAGCTTGTGAAGTTTTCCCCATTCCGCGTCCGTTTGGAGTTTGGCAAAAACTCCATCTCCCGTGTAGTGTAGCAGAGTTTACCAGCGCCAGCCCACCCCTAATTAAAACTATTTCAGGGATTACTACATGTTCTTTCGCAGTGCCTTTGACTATGCCCAGGAGAATGGGACGTTAGCAACAGCAATGCAGGCTGTGTAAAAACCATAGAGGGGTATATAACCAAAGTTGCTGCATGACAATCTCCCTTGCGTTTCCTGGTGGAAAGTACCTATTTTTATATATATCTATCTCCAAACTTTCTTCCTCGGTTTTGAGAAACAAAGACAACGAAGCACTCCAAACAGTTGCTGCTCCAATCGTTTATTATTTGCGACAAAGAAACTGACATGTTTTGAGTTTTGAGTTAACTCCACTCGGGTCTTGACCAGTGGTGGCCAGCATGGCTCGCGGGTGGGGGACTGCCGTGGGGGTTCACGGGGGGTCATGTGTAGGGGTTGTGGGGGGCTTGCGATTGCAGTAGTAAGGATAACACACACAAAAAATAATAATAATAACTTACCTTTCCGCCTGGTCCCACGTCTTTGCTCCTGCTCTCCTGCCTCCGACTTCAAGAACAGGAAGCAGGCAGCCAGGCTCCCTTCCATAAGCCAATCACAACACTGCAATGCAGCATTGTGATTGGTCTGAGCGCTGTGACACGGTGCTCAGCCAGGGGCTGGAGGGGTGGGCATGATCTCCATTAAGGCTGTAATGCAGCCTGAATGGAGAACAGGGAAAGCGCGCATGGCTGATTTGGGTGGCCCGAGAGGGCAGACCAAACAGGCATTGCACACTTAGGAGTGGGCAAACCACCCCTCCCCTGCCCTGCTCCCAGATCCCGGGTTGGGTGTGTGAGCTGAGCTAGAAGAGCCTCATGGGAGGGGTGGGTTGGGAGCAAGTGGGCGCTGCTCGGTAAGCCATGTACAGGCCTTCTTTGGGGAATCAAAGAAGATTGTTTTGGATTGATGCATCACTCGCAGTTTAACTGGGTAAAGGAGCATGTAAGGAACATGTGTAGCCCGCAGTTTGACTTTAACCTGATCAAAAGACTTACGTTGTGTCTGTACCATGCAAGTGTAGTCTGGGAAGATCAGAATGAGCTACAATTCGAATGACAAGGTTTTTGGGAGGCAGACACACTTCAGGATTACATCACGGTCTTTGTAGTTTAGGGAGCATGCTATCAAGGGCCTAGGTGAAGCTCCAGGAGGGTGTTTATGGGCGAGGGAGGGGTGAGCCTGGTCAATGGCAAAATAGGAGAGACTCGCTGAGCCTAGCAAGGACCAAATCCATTGTTCAAGGAAGTATTCAGGAAATTGACCCTTAGACCCTTTGCGGAACCCATGAAAACAAAGGTGTTACTGCGGACCCTATTTTCAGCGCCCTCCGCGCAGTCTTGAAGGGTTTTTGCATCACAGGATAGTCAGGTTACCTCTGAAAAGAGGTGTTTGACAGTGTCTTCCAGTGTTGAAATTCTTTCCTTGGCTTCTGAAACCCTTTCAACTACTTGACGGAGGTCCTGGCAGAGCAGGGTCACATCTGCTCCCACTTCCCCTATTTTCGTCTTTGGTAGTGTTTTGGATTTGTGAATGGCTTGTAGGATGGCAGACGTGTTGTCTCCACTCACCGGTGTGTCGGTCATGAAGGCACCCTCCGGGGTCCCTTTCGTTCCTCCCAGTGGAGCTGTGTATTTGTCCATCTTGGCCTGGCCTGTTGGGCCCTTGTCAACCCATATCGCTTCAACAGAATAGGAGTACAGGTCTGTGATATGCCAAAATGCTGAGCAGGGATGCAGTGTCCTGCAGGGAGGGCGACGACCACCAAGGGGCGGCGCAGAGTTCACGACAGGGTAAGAAGGAGCCAACCCGCTTGCACCAAAAAAGAATAAAATTATTGGGCAGCACAAGCAGTCGCTCCTAGCACTCTCCCTCAGGATCACAGAACATCAGCCGCCACAGTCCCTTACTGAATGTTCAAGCTGCCTTAAGCCTAGTCCTCAAGGTTGAGGTTCATCCCTGCCGTCCCCTTGTCCTCTATATACTTGACGGGCCAGGGAAGCAGGACTGATGCCGTTGTTACACCCCGGATCAGGACTCGTCCTCTGCGTCCTAGTTCGACCTTCTGTGTCTCAGTAGTTGTGGGGCGATCTCAGTCTCCTCATATGAGAGGCGATCCCAGTCCCCTCATACGAATCGACCATAGCGCAGTGGTGGTACTAAGTTGTAGATCGGGTGCCTCAGCACCACCAGCCCAGGCTGCAGACCCTAGGGTCCAGGCCCCCGGGAGGTCAGAGTCAGATGTGCAGATGGTTATTTTGCAGGGTGGGGGCATACAGGGTGGGACAGCTTGTGTGGCTCCTGTATCCACCCAGTTCCTTCAAAACCATAATTACGCCTTGTGAGCAGCTGGACCCAGGGGTAAGTCAGGCGGAAAGCGCTGTTAAGGCGCAGTGGGCTGTGTAAAGTCTGTGTCCATAAGGGGCAAGATGAAGAGAAGCAGTTCTAAGCAGGTGCAGGCAGATTAACAAGATGCCAGGTCATGCCCAACACAGGGGCATTGTTTGATGTCCCGCCATCTGGCCAGGAGCCTGGTCTCACTGTGCCCTCCATAAGAATGTAGGACTTTACAGCACATGCCTTTACCATGCATTCTTTATAATGCATATGCCTTTACCATACATGCCTGCACCGGTTGTATGATGGAACCACGCATGCGTTTACCATGCATGCCTGTTCCACGCAGGCTGAACAACGAAAATCCTAACCACGAATATGCCTTTACCACGCATGCCTTAACAACCAAGCATACATTGTTAAGACATATATGGTAAACCCATATCTGAGGTTAAGACTTTTCAAGTCTTATCCCCCTGGCCTGAGTTCCTAAATTACCCCACTACCCACCCCTCCCCAGCCCTAGTAACTTTTTCTCCCCCGCCCTTCCCATATCCCTTAAAACTACCCCCAATCCCTAAAAACTTCACTGTCTCCCTAATTCCTAAGAAGTATTACCATCCCTGCCCCCCGCCCTGAGCCCTAAAACTGCCATCCAAGCCCTGAAAACTACCCCAAACTCCCTCCCCAGCACTGAATACTACCCTGACCCCCTCAGCCCTTAAAACTTTCCCGAACCCCCCAGCCCTGAAAACTACCCCGAACTCCCCCCCAGCCCTGAAAACTTCTTCTACCTGCCCCCAGCCCAGAAAACTTCCTCGACCCACCCCCATCCCAGAAGTCTACCTTGACCCACACTCTTCCCACAAAACAACCCCAACCCACCCCCAGCCCCACTTAAAATTACCCCGACCCACCCCCAGCCCACATAACAGTCCTGACCCACCCCCCAGTGCATAAAACAACCCCTGACCATCCCCCAGCCCACAAAACTACCCTGACCCTGCCCATCTTTAAAAAACCCGACCCATCCCTCAGCCCCACTTAAATCAACACTGACCCACCCTCAGCCCACAAAACAACCCCAACCGCCCAGCCCCACTTAAAATAACCCAACCCCTCCCCAGCCCCACTTACCTCCCTGCGTTCTCTTCCTGTTTCCTCCCTTCTGCAAGCCCTAATGCGCATATGCCTTAACCACGATTTTCCATCATCCATCTGCACAGGAAGCGGCTTCACTGGATTTCCCATCATTCATTTGCAGAGGAAGTGACATGACTGATTTCCTGCCAAAATCATCTTAACGGAAGAAGCCAAGCAAGCGGACTTCATTTCCCAGTGCTCATCTGCACAGAAAGCGATAAAACTATATTCCCTCTCATCCATCTGCACTGGAAGTGACATCACTAGATTTACCCTCATCCATCTGTACTGGAAGTGACATCATTGGATTTCCCCACATCCATCTGCAAAGGAAGTGACATAAGTGAATTTCCCATCTTCCATTTGCATAGGAAGTGACGTTACAGTTCCCTGCGCTCCTCCATCCTCTCTGTCCTATTTAATGGCAGCTTCAGTGTGGTCACGCAACAAATGCGCACAGTGAGCACGCTGCTGGCACGCCAAAGGCAATCCCATGTGTGCCTGTCCACTCCTGGATGGTGGCCAGGCTCAGAAACCCTGGTTTTCCCCCTCCGCACCAATACCCGGCTGCACTCCTCCATTATCTTAATCCCAACCCCCATTCACGCACTGCTGCCACACCACACCACACAACCCTAAAGGAGCGTTCACATGCAAATTCATGCATGCTCCCACAACCCCACCACCACCCCTACCATTCCCACACCAACAGGTCCCAGCAATCTATTCGTTCACACTTACACACACCAGCCACCCGCTCACTCTCACACAGACCAAACACCACCCAAATAGCACTCCACACTTGCAAACATGCTCTCAACACCACTTGCTCACCAAACACGTCATAGAGATATGGGACCTACTGCATGACCACGCTCCGGACCTACTCTTTAGCACACAGAAACATGACTAAACCCAACCTTGGCACCGGACATCGCTAAAGCCATCCCTATGTGCTACAAGATCGTTAGGCAAGACCATCAGCACAAGCCTAGAGGTGGAGACGCCATCATATTCAAAGATACCATCAGCTGCACCACCTGCATGGACACCCCCACCAGCTACATGGAACACCTCATGTTCAAATGCGCATCACAGCTAACTTCTCCCTGAGGAGGCACCCTTGTATACAGACTACCAGGACTCCGCGCCACTTTTGACAGCAACATCATGGACTTCGTTGCACCCCTTAATATCAATGCCAGCAGCGTCATCCTCCTCAAAGACCTTAAGTTTCACCTAGAAGACCACACTGACCCAAACTCTGCAGCCCTTCTAGAAAACCTTGGAAACCTTGGCTGTGGAAGGAGCTGTGCAGTAGTTGAGTGTTCAAGTGTGTGTGTGTGTGTGTGTATGGTATTTCATAGTGGCCAAGAAGAATATGGTGGAGGGGACTTATTGTTATCCAGCTCAATAGTACCCATTTTATAGACCTCCAATGGTGTCACCAGAATTCAAACCTGCGACCACAGCCCTGTCAAGTTTCCTAGGTCCATGTATGATGCTGTGCTCCAACCATGAGATCAAACACAGATTCCTGAAATGGGTGTATTAGTCCACTAAGCAGTGGCGTAACAAAGGCCCCTGCAGCCCCCTGGAGCTCGGGGCCCCCTCAAGGCAGTACCGTGGCTTGAGAGCTCCGGAGTAAGTCCGGAAGGGGGCTCCTCCATGAGCTTTGCAGGGGGGCCCCCTCAAGTTTCGTCACTAAGCACCCAGATAGGAACACCTCCCTCTCTCGGGTGAGATGGCGGCAGAAGGCATAGACACCACGGCTTTCCCTGAATAGTACCGTGTGCTCACGCAGCAGCCTGGCAGACATCTTGAATCCGGCCCAAGCTTGTTAAAGTATACTCCCTGCAGTGCGTTTGATCATAAATGCATCCAAGTATATAATTGTTCATGTACATAATATGCCACCATGTGCGTTCTGTCAGTCCTATCCCCATTTCTGAAGAGCCTTCAGTTGGCAGGACGAGGCTGTTTCCACCCATCTGTAGGGAGGTGTCGCAAACAAGCAGCCTCGCCAATTAGCCCAGCCTTCGGCGAGCTCGCCCTGCCTTAGGACGTGCATTAGCAGGTGAGCGTTGGGGTGGGGGCTTCATTAAGAAGTGCGCTTTGTCTCTATTAGAAGCAATAATTAGCGTCATGACAGCTGCTGCACATCAGGGGAAGGCAGAGGCTCCGACGTCCGCAGTGCTGCTTCACTGACAGCACACTTCTGCCCCTAGGGCGCTTCCCGCCCACGGCAGGAACAGGTGGAGAGACGCGGAGACAATGGGGGGAAGAGCAAAATGGAATCTTATTGTAGTCTGGCAGGATTTACAGGTAGACACAGCCTGCAAAGGGGGTGGTGGTGGTGGGGGAGGGGGGGGGGGTTGTTCTTCTCCACCTCGTCGTGCCCCTTGTGTGCACCGAGGAGTGACATGAATTGTACAAAAATGCATCTCCACAGGGCCTTTACCCCGAGGCCTTTGGAGAAGCCTATTCGGAGAATGCCGCAGTGAGGATAGCGCTGCATCGGCCGATCACACGCTTAGAACTTACGTTTATGAATGTTTGCTTCCTCCACATGCCATTTTGCAAAGCGATCGAAGCAGCCTTATCAGCAGCAGCGCTACATCTCTATCTAAATATAGAGCAGAGCTTGTCAACTCGTCCAAATATGAAGCCCAGTCTTGTTTTTTAGTCTATGGACATTAATATATATTTATGAAAAATAAGTATATTGCATCAATAATTCATTACATATTAGTTCATATACAAATTAGATTCATTCTTATTATTTGGAAGTCAGAGTCAGCCTTGCATACATGTCAGCGGACATTTCTGTTTTTGAATAAGACCCCATCCGCAGCTATTGTATTGGTATTTATAATTTCACAGTGTTATTATATTGCATCGTGTTGGTATTTACGCATTCACATAGTTGTGAGTTAGTTGAGTTTCTGTTTTTAAAGGCGACGTTATTGTTTTAACAGAAAATTGGCCCTGTACCTAGTAACTTACTGAAGTAACCAGAGATGGCACCACGGCTGTAAACATCATTTTTTTCTTGTTGCATTATATAGCGGGAAGTCGACCCGAAGGTATTGGAGCGCTTTACATGAGCACCAGTTACATTACACAAGGACACATTCATTTTTTGTTGGTCACCGGGAGATTAAGTGATTTGCCCAGAATCACAGGATGTTGAGCCGAGGCTGAGACTCAAACCCGGTTCCCCACTTCCAAAGTCTGCAGCTCTGGTTGTTATGCCACATCCTCTCCCCAATCTATAGCTCTGTTTGCACACCTAAATTGAACTCCAGGTGGCAAAAAGTGAGATCCATCCGCAGGCACGCATGGCAGCTCCTGATTCACATATTTGGGATCTGTGGACAAGCAGGCCAGCAGATTGAGTTTACACCTGTGGAAAACCTTCAGGTATGGTGGGGTTTCCACAGTACTAAGTGTAGAGCCAGTGGTGGGAAACAAGGCCCAAAAAAAGGGTAAGAGGTGACCAGTGGGAAGTGGTAAAAGTAATAGGTACTTCTTCACAATCCAATTCACCCTCAAGCCACCCATGGCCTGGCCAGTACCATAGGCGTTTAAATATCCCATCCTAACCTTGCCTGAGGTCCCGGAGTCAATAAGTTATCCTTCCTGTATTACAGCTATGTTAATCTCAGATGGACCTGCCAAAGAGGGGCAGAAATGGGTTCTCCTGATTTAAAACCCCTGACCATGTAAAAGGGCCGGGGTGGGAACTGCCTGATCCTTCTTGTCCCCCATTGCTCCTTCTTGGTCTCGGGTAAAGTCTGAGGGGGGCTGTGGTGGAGACAACACTATTTTTCCAGAATCACCCTCATGGATGATGCAGCCGCGCTCTACAAATCCTGTTTGATTGATTTGAGAAGGCTAGCGAGTGGACCTGGTTTCGCAAATTAAAAGTACTTAGAGCTGAAACAAAAAGGCTTAACACAAAAGATGATCCACTCGTACGCATTGGTACATTTGGCACACTGTGCAACAAGCTTGCAGAGGCACTGGCATATGCTCACTAGAAATTGATAAGACACTTTTTTTTCATTTGAAAGGAAAGACATTGATGTCATTGTTCCATAAGAGCCTTCAGACTTAAATCCAATAGTGAGATTGGTGCCGCAGCCCAGGGGCTACTGCTCACTGTAGGCATTTAAATTGCAGCCATTAGTTAGTGTGTGTTTTCACTTGCAATTCACAATCATTCATAGATGGCACATTGTCTTTTCTTTTATGTAGTCATACTGTTAGTGTGTTCAAGATTATGAAGAATGGAATTGCATATGGAGTGCTATATGTGGGAAAGTCTCAGGGAATCAGGAAACAAGTAGACCAACTCTGCTTCTGGAATCGGTGCCAGCCCCAAACTCACCACTTCTAAATCATCACATCCTGTAATAGCCTCACAGGTACCCTTACCACTGCTAAATCATCACAACCCGTAATAGCCTCACAGGTACCCTTACCACTTCTAAATCATCACATCCCTTAATAGCCTCACAGGTACCCTTACCACTTCTAAATCATCACATCCCGTAATAGCCTCACAGGTACCCTTACCACTTCTAAATCATCACATCCCTTAATAGCCTCACAGGTACCCTTACCACTTCTAAATCATCACATCCCGTAATAGCCTCACAGGTACCCTTACCACTTCTAAATCATCACATCCTGTAAAAGCCTCACAGGTACCCTTACCACTGCTAAATCATCACATCCCGTAATAGCCTTACAGGTACCCTTACCACTTCTAAATCATCACATTCCTTAATAGCCTCACAGGTACCCTTACCACTTCTAAATCATCACATCCCGTAATAGCCTCAAAGGTACCCTTACCACTTCTAAATCATCACATCCCTTAATAGCCTCACAGGTACCCTTACCACTTCTAAATCATCACATCCCGTAATAGCCTCACAGGTACCCTTACCACTTCTAAATCATCACATCCCGTAATAGCCTCACAGGTACCCTTACCACTTCTAAATCATCACATCCCGTAATAGCCTCACAGGTACCCTTACCACTTCTAAATCATCACATCCCGTAATAGCCTCACAGGTACCCTTACCACTTCTAAATCATCACATCCCGTAATAGCCTCACAGGTACCCTTACCACTTCTAAATCATCACATCCCGTAATAGCCTCACAGGTACCCTTGCCACTTCTAAAACATCACATCCCGTAACAGCCTCACATGTACACTTGCCACTTCTAAATCATCACATCCCGTAATAGCCTCACAGGTACCCTTACCACTTCTAAATCATCACATCTTGTAGCAGACTCACAGGTACCCTTACCACTGCTAAATCATCACATCCCGTAACAGCCTCACAGGTCCCCTTTTGGGGTGTCAGACTACTGCTAGCAATGGATTTTGTGTATGCCAACACCATTAAACCATTAAACGATTACAAGACTTTGTTACTTAAGACTCACCTGAACCATAGCCCTAGTTCAAGGAGGCCTTTTTTTTGTATTATTTAAACAAGCATTGTCCTCTGCTTCTGCTTTAGGACTACCAGATTATAGCAAGTATTTCACGCTGTTCTGCAATGAGAGGGAGGGCTGTGATTTGAGAGTGTTAGTCGAGAACCATGGTGATAAAAGGATGCCTGTCGCCTATTACTCATCTGCTTTTGATGCTGCTGGTGTGGTGCTTCTATCATGACTGTGTCTAGTGGCTATTGCTGCCCATCCTGTTGAGGCGTTTGAGATCAGTGTGTTAGGGTCTACCCTTACTATTGCTGTATTGCGTGTTGTATCGAATGCGATAGCTGCATTGCTGTTTACCACTAAGACTCAGCATCTTTTGTGTGTCCTGACTGTCACACTATGAAATATTGGTAGCATCTGCTTCCCAAATCACGCTGCTATGATATCCTTTTTTGAACCCTGCTTCTCTGTCTCCTAGCATCCATGAGGAATGGTACTCCCTAACCTCACCCAGTTGTAACATAGGATCACCCATGTAACCATAAAGGCAGCATTATTCATGTTGCAAATACTGATATTTGCTCTGCTCTTCTTGACCATTGCTCATCAGTATTGCCATTTCTGTGCCACTTGTCAACCCAACACATTGGAAAAGTTTCAAAACCTCCTCAGTTGCCTGCCCACCCCCATGAAGGCCCTTCATCCACCTTCAAATGTATTTAATGTAAATGTCTTATTGTTGTTCCTTTCTTCATCTCTTGGTTATAGAATGCATATTTTCCAGTTGGATTGGAGGCTACCCATGGGCCCGAACAGATGCAATCATTGTAGCTAAGATACTGCTTAGAGATTTCATCCCCTCGTACTAAGTTTCCCTTAAGATGGGGAGTGACAAAAGCATCCACTTTGTGCTAACTGTAGTACAGGAACTATTTAAAGCTATTTAAAGCTCCAGGCATCAAACAACACTTTAATTGTGCTCACCATGCCAAGCCATTAGGGACTGTAGAAAAGTTCAATGGAACCCTGAACAAGACAGCCACGATCTGAAGGTTAAAATGGCCCAATGATCTACCTTTGGCAGTCAGGTCAATTTGAGTCACTCCCAAAAAACAGACTAAATTAAACCCTTACGAGATCGTCATGGGACAGCTAGCAATGCTAACCTCTACCCCTTTGTTGTCTCCATCTTTACTTGATTTGCACCTGAATGATGTAACTCTGCAATATTGCAAACAATATTAATCTTTCTGTGTCTAACTGTCTTCATCGCAATCTGTCTCTCTGACGCTATCAATATCTATATGTCGCTCTATCTCTTTCGCTGTCTGTCTTTATCGTTATCTGAGGATAATGGAAAAAAAGTCATATACAAAATATTACAAACGTTTTTCAATAGCACCATAAAAAGTTAGAACAATAATCTAAGAACTCAAACACTAAGATAAAACCTAAAGAAAAGAGAAAACATTTGATTTGCTAAAAAGTTTGGTACCCTAGGAAAGACATGCATTAATTCATTTACTTGCTCTCAAAAACAATCATGAATTTTCCATGCTTTTAAACTATTTTAGGGATAAGTTGCATGAACGATAAATTCTCCATGGACTGAACTCTATTAGGTGAGAGGGTACATCACAGACCACTGACACCTTATTGTGTGAAAAAGGACACTTTATTGAAACAGGTGCACATCACAAGCATTAAACACCCTAGGCTTTTGCCTTACAAAACTAACCCACTTCACTAATACATCAAGCTTCAACTACCGTTTAACCTACCCCACCCCTAAATGTACCCCCGAACGCTTAAGCAACCATTCAGCCTGCCCTGTATCTACATTCTGTTTTCTGAAGTAACTTAACCTCCTATAACTGTAAACCTTTAGGTTCCTGCCTTCAGCAACTGTGTACACACTCCCCCCCCCCTTCAAACTGCTTCCCCCAACAGCAATAAACTGATTGAACCATCCAAACTCTGGAAAACCTCCACTGTTTTTTTCTGTCACCCCAACCCTCCCCTTGCCTCTTCTTTGGCCTGCCATTGCGTTCACCCCTACTGATTACCTCTCTCTCAAGATGACCTCCAAAGTCGTGCCTTATTGCCTCCGCCAATGCCTCTCTCAGTTGCATCAGATATAGATCCATACCCATAGATGACAAATGCACCCCGTCCTGCTGGAAAAAACTCACTGCTTCATACACCAGCTCCGGATGCACAATCCTGCCCAATCTTCCTCTTTGTAAAACGTCTGCATTTCTCTGTGAACTTTCTTCCTGGCCTTATCAATAACCGTTGGCGTCTCCCCCCGCTATTCTCTCCTAGATATCCATTCTGTCCACAACACAAAGGTCCTTGCACAGTTCACCTCGACCTCCCTAAAATCCTGTTTCATTGCCTTCTACAATGCCAGACCTTTCACCTGCCCTAGGTCACTCACCCCCAAGTGCACCACTAGCACATCCGGATAACCATTCCCATCCAGTAACCCGTTCAGTAAAGTCAGTAGCTCCCTCCCCCTCACCCCCCCTTTCCCAAACTATTGCACCTTAGCGGTCTGCACATCAAAACCAAACTGAACCCTATGCCGTCTCCCAACAGCTTGTTTCTCTGCCCATTTAATGAAGGAATGCCCCACAACTTCTCTTTCTGGGCCTGGGACAGAACCTACAAAAAAATAGCAGAAATTAAATTAGCCGCAATATTTCTATCTCTTGCCTCAGCTGCCTCCCTCACATACCGTTTGCAGCAATTCGAAGGCTGCCTACCCAACTTCTGAATCCTGTCCTCAGACCTACCCCTCGTGCCTGCCTCCGTGGTCACCCCTACGAGAAATGAATAAGTGCCAAATTCCGCCAGTGGCAAACCCAAGCGCGCTACCGCATTTCTTAGTAATGCTAACAATTGAAACACTGTCACCTTAGGTCTATCTTGATGCCAAATGACCCTGCCCTGAACCTCTCCTGGTTCTTGTCTGAATTTTTGAGTAAAGATATACTGGACAAACCCACTCCACTGGACATTCCCCCAAGGTAACTGTCCTATCTTTAGCCCACTGGTAAGTTTCAGAACTTTCCAGCTGTATCACAATCTTGTCTATCCTTATATCCACATTCTCCCAGCCTATTCCCTTACCGTCTCTTCCCTCCAACAATTCAGCCACTCGAAATGCACCGAAAAACATCCAACTCATCAACAACGCAAACAGCTCTGCTTCCTGGGCGTCATAACACACCTAGGGCAACTCCTCCACCACCTTCTGTAATACTAACCACACTAGCGGTAGCCTTTTCTTCCCTCCATTACCATTTTCTCTGGCCCACCCCTCCATTAACCTCTTACCCAACTCACCTGCTGAAGGAGCGTATCCCCATCACAGCTTTCCCATGAAAATGATACCTTCCAATTTACCCGAAATTGTAAGCCTGGAATGACCCTTGTCTACCATATCCATGATGAACTGTACCACATCCTTGCCTCTCTGGCACTCTTCTTCTATCCCTCTCCACTGGTCCCCAGATTCCAGAAACTCTGTCCAAACCTGCATATACACTCGTCTAGTTGACTGTGCCAGCGATCCTAAAACTAGCTGCTGAATTCCCTTACTCCTATCTGCCATTGTTCTTGTGGCATCAGTGTCTTTTCTCCGTCTGCTCATATAACTAGCCCACGGAACCTCTGCCACTGTGATTGAGACAGAGCATCTGCAATGGTGATGTCTATGCATGGTACGTGCCTCGCTCTTAATATAATGTTGCCCTTTAGGCAGATCAATGCAAAGATCCTTAACAATCGAGGCACCATCATATCTTTTGCTGACTATCTATTCACCACATGCACCACTGCCATGTTGTCCATGTTGAACAGAACCATTTTATCTCCAAATTGATCACCCCAAACATATAGGGCCACCACCAGTGGGAAAAACTCTAAAAATGATATGTTTCTCCCACCATTCATCCAACCCTGAGGCTACTGCTCTGCACACCAGTGTCCTTTCCTGCAGAGGCCAACGCCTGCACCTCTCGCTGCAGCGGAAAATACCTGCATGTCCCATTCTGCCTTGTCCCCAATTCTCTCCAAAGAAATACAGTTGAACTGCTCCAACAAGGAGTGCCACAGCCTCAGACCTTCCTTCACTCCTGCTGACAGTCTCACTCTGTGGTGTGGAATACTTCCCCCGCCAGTGCCAAGCCCAGTCTTCTGCAGAAAGTCCTCCCTGCCTGTACCACCTTGCACGTGAAATTCAGATGACCTAGGCGTACCTGAACCTCCCTCACCTGTACCTTCCTCTTTGCCAACATGGTATCCAGTAGAATTATCATTGCCCGCCTCTTGTCATTAGGCAACATCGCTTCCATCTTTATTGTGTCAATTTCAATCTCCAGAAACAACAGCACCGTGTCAGGTCCTACTGTTTTCTCGTCTGCCAGATGTACCCCCACATCCTTCAGCAGCTCTTTAAAACTAGTCAGTATCCGCTGACAGTCCGTTGAGCCCGGGGAGCCCACAAAAAAGAAGTAATCCAAGTAATGTGCTCTATGTCCCGGTTCTATGTCCTGTCAGAAATGTAAACAACCAATGCAGAAAGGTACTGAAATGCTCAAATCATGCACAAGAGATAGAGCAGCCCATAGGCAACACTTGCCCTTCAAACTGTACTCCCTGGAGTTTGAAATCAAGGGGATATACTGTCAGCACGTGAAAAGCCGACTTGATGTCACTCTTTGCCATTTGCGCTCCTCTCCCTACAGAATTCACAAAGTCAATGGTCACGTTGACCGATGACTATGTCACCGAGTACATGTCCTCAGCTATGTAATCATTCACCGAATTGCCCTTCCGCCACCATAAATGTTGTATAAGCTGGAACTGGCCCTGTTCCTTCTTCTATACCAGCCCTATCAGGGAGACAATCAAATTCTCCAATGGCCATTAGCCGTATAGACCCACCATTCTACCTTTCCTGACCTCTTTCTGAAGCTTGTCCCTCACCACTGATGGAGCAGGGTTTTGAGAAAATAAAACCTGCTCGGATTGAACCCTCAGTAACATTAATTAACAGCGTGCTGTGAAAAATATTATTAAAACGCTAAAATAAGGGGAGATGCTTTTGCACATGCGTAAAACTAATGTGTGTATTAATGCATGGAACTAGGCCGCAAACTGCTTTGATAAAGAGACTAATGTTGCTTTTGTGCACGTTAATAATATTTTGCTAGGAATAAAATGGGTTGTGCATGGGTTAGTGCAATGCTGGGATGGTGTGTAAAATGAAATTACATTTCATGAAAATAATAAATGTTTGTGTTTGTTTTCTGTAGAAAAGGCAAGCAAGGGCCTACACTTCTGCATGTCAGTTTGAGGGTTAATATTTGACTGAAAATTATTAAATGTCCCAAAAGAAAGATTCGAATGAGAAGAGAGCACAAAGGCATGAAAAATGCGACCTTCATGAAGTACTGAATGTCGGCCAAGTTGCGGAAAAGAAAAATAAGATTACAAGTGGAAGTGAACAAGTTTCCTTCACGAGATGGCAGAGGCGAACAATAGAGGCGTAGAGATTTGCAACATTCAAGGAACTGCAGGAAATATTTACTATGATTGTGTTCAAAGTTGTTTCCTGGGATGAATCTGTCGTAATGCTTAATGTTTAAGACAAAGAGTTGTTTAATAAAATGGTCATGATGAGAGTGGTGTGACAGAACACCCCCATCCTTAGCCAATGGGAGATGGATTTTGTGTTCATATTGAAACATATGTGGGTTGGACATTCAGGTTTTAGGGTATAATTCAAAGTCCCCGGTGGGTATGTTTTTAGAAGAGGGTTGGCTGGTGTTTAGCTAGCAGGAGATCGTCGCTGTCGTCGGTTTGCTGTTTCCAGATAGAGGCCTACCTGTTTCCTGATTCCTGAACTAATCTTTGTCACTCGACTCTACTTGCGTGGCCTTGCTGCCCCGACTGGCCAGAGGGGTAGATTTCCCTGATTCTTACTTGGGTTAGTATAGATAATCTCCTAAATTTGCATATTCATTTGCAAATGAATTTTGTCTCTGAAACTTTTCTCTCTTCGCCTATCCACTCCTTCGAAGCATTGTTTATTTGATATGAGTTTGAATTTATACATTGCCAATGTTTTCTCTCTGTGATAATCTATGATTTGCGTTTGTGTAACTGTACTTGAGCATTTTATTCTCACATTATTTTACGATAAACAACATAAACTACACACTGAGGGGTCGATTCCGATCTCGGCCGGAAGCGCACCGAATACGATTCGTCCGGAAAAAATACGAGCCGAACGCGTTTTTCCCCGAACGATTCGAACAGTCATCCGAGCGAGCAAGTACGATGCGCATTACTGCTAAAATTCCGAGCGAGCCGTACGTTCCCATTCCAGCTCCCGTTCCCCGACCGAGCTGGATCCGTAAACGCCGATTCGAGTCGCACGGAAGTAAATACACAGCACCTTCCGGCCGGACTAGTACGATGCGCAATCCGTACGCGCCAAACTGGTCGCTACGTCCAGCACGTGAGAGCATCCGGGAGAGCTGCACATAAGCTCCGATTCGCGCCACAAGACGATCCACGGCTACGAGACGAACAAGCCAGCTACGAGTACGAGTCGAAGCCACGAGAAACCCGAACGAGACGAACCAACCATGAATCCCATCGCGCAGGTCCTACCAATACTGTACATCTATTACCGGAACCGGAACCGGACGCGTACGGCGCAGATGGTAAGACAGACACCCACTACACAAACAAACGACACGTACCCGACATATGTCACACACACATAGGGATGCAGAAATGACGTACACTAGCAACAGCAGAACCATAGGTGCGGGATGGCTATCACCAATGCCATACACACCCATAGGAAAACCAAAGGGGATGATGGACGGAGTGTTGAACATTGCAAGCACTCACCCCCAGTCAACTGATCTGGGTTTAATCCATCATCATTCTTTAGCTCACTCCGCCACCCCAGTTCAGACATGGCCATATGCAAATCAGTCTGACCCTGTGCCTCATGGGAACAGTCCAGCCCGAACTGCCAAGCCATGTCTTCCCTGGACCGGAAACAAGCATCCTGGGACCGGTTTCTGGCTTACAGCCATCATCAGCCAGGCTATCTTGAATCCAGTTGCAAAGTGAGCAAGGGACCCACGTCTGGGCATACCCTGCCAACTTAGGGCGAACATAGCAAAACCAAAGGGGATGATGGACGGAGTGTTGAACATTGCAAGCACTCACCCCCAGTCAACTGATCTGGGTTTAATCCATCATCAATCTTTAGCTCACTCCGCCACCCCAGTTGCGACATGGCCATATGCAAATCAGTCTGACCCTGTGCCTCATGGGAACAGTCCAGCTCGAACTGCCAAGCCATGTCTTCCCTGGACCGGAAACAAGCATCCTGGGACCGGTTTCTGGCTTACAGTCGTCATCAGCCAGGCTGAGGGTGAGTGTTTGATTTGCTCTAACGATCCGTCCATCATCCCCTTTGGTATCGCTTTGTTCGCCCTAAGTTGGCAGGGTATGCCCAGACGTGGGTCCCTTGCTCACTTTGCCACTGGATTCAAGATAGCCTGGCTGATGAGGGTTTTGAACCCGAAACCGGTCCCAGGATGCTTGTTTCCGGTCCAGGGAAGACATGGCTTGGCAGTTCGGGCTGGACTGTTCCCATGAGGCACAGGGTCAGACTGATTTGCATATGGCCATGTCTGAACTGGGGTGGTGGAGTGAGCTAAAGAATGATGATGGATTAAACCCAGATCATTTGACTGGGGGTGAGTGTTTGATTTGCTCTAACGCTCTGTCCATCATCCCCTTTGGTATCGCTTTGTTCGCCCTAAGTTGGCAGGGTATGCCCAGACGTGGGTCCCTTGCTCACTTTGCCACTGGATTCAAGATAGCCTGGCTGATGAGGGTTTTGAACCCGAACCCGGACCCAGGATGCTTGTTTCCGGTCCAGGGAAGACATGGCTTGGCAGTTCGGGCTGGACTGTTCCCATGAGGCACAGGGTCAGACTGATTTGTATATGGCCATGTCTGAACTGGGGTGGTGGAGTGAGCTAAAGAATGATGATGGATTAAACCCAGATCATTTGACTGGGGGTGAGTGTTTGATTTGCTCTAACGCTCCGTCCATCATCCCCTTTGGTATCGCTTTGTTCGCCCTAAGTTGGCAGGGTATGCCCAGATGTGGGTCCCTTGCTCACTTTGCCACTGGATTCAAGATAGCCTGGCTGATGAGAGTTTTGAACCCGAAACCGGTCCCAGGATGCTTGTTTCCGGTCCAGGGAAGACATGGCTTGGCAGTTTGGGCTGGACTGTTCCCATGAGGCACAGGGTCAGACTGATTTGCATATGGCCATGTCTGAACTGGGGTGGTGGAGTGAGCTAAAGAATGATGATGGATTAAACCCAGATCATTTGACTGGGGGTGAGTGTTTGATTTGCTCTAACGCTCCGTCCATCATCCCCTTTGATACACACCCATAGGGGCCTGATGGCTACCACCACCACCACCCCTACTCATGGGGGGCTGGATGCCTGTCACTACTACCATCCCCACTCGTAGGGGGATGGATGCCTACCACTACCACCACCCCTACTCATGGGGGCCTGGATGCCTGTCACTACTATCATCCCCACTCATAGGGGGATGGATGCCTACCACTACCACCACCCCTACTCATGGGGGCTGGATGCCTGTCACTACCACCACCCCTACTCATGGGGGCTGGATGCCTGTCACTACCACCACCCCTACTCATGGGGGCCTGGATGCCTGTCACTACTATCATCCCCACTCATAGGGGGATGGATGCCTACCACTACCACCACCCCTACTCATGGGGGCTGGATGCCTGTCACTACCACCACCCCTACTCATGGGGGGCTGGATGCCTGTCACTACCACCACCCCAACTCATGGGGGCCTGGATGCCTGTCACTACCACCACCCCTACTCATGGGGGCCTGGATGCCTGTCACTACTACCATCCCCACTCATAGGGGGATGGATGCCTACCACTACCACCACCCCTACTCATGGGGGCCTGGATGCCTGTCACTACTACCATCCCCACTCATAGGGGGATGGATGCCTACCACTACCACCACCCCTACTCATGGGGGCCTGGATACCTGTCACTACTACCATCTCCGCTCATAGGGGGATGGATGCCTACCACTACCACCACCCCTAATCATGGGGGGTGGATGCCTGTCACTACTACCATCCCCACTCATAGGGGGATGGATGCCTACCACTACCACCACCCCTACTCGTGGGGGGCTGGATGCCTGTCACTACCACCACCCCTACTCATGGGGGGCTGGATGCCTGTCACTACCACCACCCCTACTCATGGGGGCCTGGATGCCTGTCACTACCACCACCCCTACTCCTGGGGGCCTGGATGCCTGTCACTACTACCATCCCCACTCATAGGGGGATGGATGCCTACCACTACCACCACCCCTACTCATGGGGGGCTGGATGCCTGTCACTACCACCACCCCTACTCATGGGGGGATGGATGCCTACCACTACCACCACCCCTACTCATGGGGGCCTGGATGCCTACCACTACTACCATCCCCACTCATAGGACGGGTAATGCATGACACAACCAGCATACTCCAACATAAGGAATGTCAGCAAAAGACATCCCCCCAACATCATGACAAAAGTGTGTAGTCTGTGTCAAATGCCTACAACACTGAACATGACATTGAACATACAATGTGACCCCCTATCACATGTGTCACACAAAAATGTGTGTGGCCTTCACAATGCAAGCAGACCATGACCACTGTGGGAATGGGGTCTAAACCCCCATCATCACAGTGACCAAAAGGTAAGTGTGGGGTCCATAGCTGAAGCACATTTTGAACATTGTGGCAATGGGGTCTAAACCCCCATCATCACAGTGACCAAAAGGTAAGTGTTGTCATGGAAAAAGCTGCAACTGCCAAACAGCATGGATGATTCCTGGTCACAGAACAACAAACACATCAGTGGCAAAGTAGTGGTTGTGTCCCATAGCAACATAGATTGGGTGAGGCAAACAGTGCAGTGCAAATAAAACATACCTTTGGCCATGTGCAGACAAACATCACCCATGGGGACTGACATTGTCTCCATTTATCAATTACACAATGCCAGAAGTGACCATCATAATGCAGACCCACATATCTGCACTAATGGACACACAAATGCAGATATCCTGTGGAGACTGTAGATGTGAGGTGAACAAATACCATACCATGGCAGCAATGGGACATACAAACCATGATTATTGTGCTGACTGATGACCTAGGAGTCCCAGGGACAGCATGGGAAATCCTCCAAACAACATACAGGCAATGGCACACTAAAGATATGCCAATGCAGTGGTGCAGATGCACAAACACAAACAGGCAGCCTCACACTGCATATCAAACACAACAGGTGATGGGGGGTGTGCCAGTGTCCCCAGGCAACCACACAACACATGAGGAGGCCTGAATTCCAATTACACAGATGTGTATACAGTGCCATACAAAAGTAACTCATGGATCGGATTCCCCTATGTGGGCAATCAGGCATTGTTAGATGAGAGGGAGCCCAAATTACACATGTCACACAAGCTTGTAGGAACAGCAACTAACACAGCAAGAGACAGACCCACCACAGCACTACCCCCAGGGACCCCACATTGTGGTGACACTAGCCTGCATGATAATCCCACTGTGATGACAAAGGTAGATGTTGTTCACACTGTGAACCACAGCCATGTGTCCTGAGCAACAAACTACCATCACACCTACACAAGCACAAATCAATCAGCACGGCCTGTCAGCCAAGGCCATTATGGAGGTAGGGGTCTAGCTGTGCAACAACTCACATTTGCACACACTCAACACCACACACCTTTATCTCCACCAATGTGCAGCAGTGAAGCTCACATGGACTGGTGACATTGCACATGCACCCATGACAATCCCAGGGGTGGTTGTGGGAACTAAGGTGCAGAAACCCATCACACCTGGCCAGTCAACAAGACTCGTGAATGTCTGACACACTGCACAGTACGCGGTACATGGGCATGACGTGAAATCCACCCCAATCAACGGGATCCCGGCCACAGTCACACACAAATGAAGAAGCCAAGGTGACCCACAAAGAACACACGTAGACAACTTCCAACATTGCAGCTCTGACCCTGAGGAGTGGCGGCAGTCACACACACAACGTGTCACAATCACTGAAAGCTACCACAAACTGTAAATTACATGACTTGTGTAACCAACAAGTGCCAAGGGGAATCCTGACTGTGTCCCATCTGCGTTTGCCCACATCCCCAGCCCTGACAACTAAGACAACTAGGGATGACAACCTGATGAACATTAGTTTGCCATGCACCCACATCACAGAGAAACCAGGTCCAAGATGCTGGATGAACACAGGACAACTCAGCAAGCATCACAAACAGGAACATCCGTAGGGACACAGCCTGTGTAGGAAAAGGGAAGGGAACACACACAGACATGCTTACACAACACACAACACGGGCCCAGGCAATGTCACGGGATTACACACTGCCATGAGGGCACTCCACTCCTGTGGAAGGTCCGCTGTACCAAACTTTGTCTGTGCACGACTCAAACATGTCAGCAGAACACTCGGTCAGTGAGTCAACAATTACAACACACTGAAGGCTCTGCTCACATCAGCCTGGGTACGGGAGTGTCACTTCAGTCATCTGCATATACCCAAAACACGTGTCAAGCAAGTTGCACTGTATACACAGATGAGTCCTTCAACATTGATGTGCTAAACTGCATGTCCAGTGGAGATGGGCACACAGTCAGGGAAATAGAAACATTGAACAGTGGTAAGCCCACCAGATGTGCATCAGTGTAAGCCACAGATGTTAAATTACAAATGCAAAACGTACATCCCTGTGTCAAATGCTGAACATTACACCCTCAGACTGCAGCAAAGGATGCTATGGATCCAGACTAGATTAGGACACATATCCCATGGACCACATGGAGTCCATCACAGCAACACTTCATTTTCCTGATCTGAACACTATTACAACAGCAAATGCATGATGATACTCATCTACATCATGTACAACAAAAGCAAAACCACTAGTAAACAAAAAGACGCTTTATTCAGCCAATGTGAATGAAAAATTGGAAGTCCAAAAGAAACTAAGGCCAATGGCCAGTCCACATTCACAGTCCGAACAGGGTGACATGTGACAACTTGTCACCCATTGCTTGCCTGCACTGGTACGGACAGGGGACATCCCCCTCGGAGGGGCATACAAGGGGCAGGCCAGGCACCGCAGGGACAGGATCAGGGGATGCCAGAAGGAGGCAGTGAAGGGGTGGTGGGTGCAGGAGTGTCACCGGCAACTGCAGTGGAGGTGTCTGACTCAGTGGGGGCCGGCAACACTGTAGGGCACAAGTCAGATGGTGTGGGTGCTGGCACCACTGCAGTGGGCCGGTCAGATGGAGTGGACTGGGTCCCCACTGCAGTGCCCAAGTCAGACGGGTTGTTGTGGACTCCACTGCAGTGCATAACTCCAAGGGAGTGGAAGGGGGGGCAGATGAAGTGGGCAGGACAGAGGGGGGACACCCGGTCTCCACACCAGTGGCACAAACAGGCCGAGCGTCTGGGTTGGGGGTGGAAGAGCAAGTGGTAGGGGGGAGGGCCTAAGCAGTTTGGGGATGCGGTATTGGTGTGTGGGGGAACCTGGGGCAGGGTGTGTCGGGGGAACCTGTGGAGTGGTGGCCTGGGGGATGGAGGAGAGAGACTGTGTGGTGGAGCTGCGTGGTGGTGGTGGTGGGGTCTTGCCCTTCCTGGTCCGGGGGACTTCCTAATGGGGTCCTCGGTCTGCCTGTGCCTGGGGGAGGGTGTCCGGGTGTGAGGGGCACTCCCCTCTGTGTGTGGTGGTCGCCTCTTCCGCCTGTACGTTGGGTCAGATGGATCTGTGGGGAAGAGGCCAAGCTCACAGAGGAAGATCTTCTGGGAGGGGGGGGGTTGCAGGTGAGGCAAGGGAAGGGGTTTTGGAGGGAGAGGTATCTGAGGACTGCGGAGTGCTCGTGGATGCGTGTGTGTGTGCCTGGGCCCCATCCCCTGTGAGTGAGGTATCAGTCCCCTGACTGTGCGTGCGTGTGCATCTGGATTTTGGCGTGTGTGTCTGTGTGCTGCTTGTGTCTGTGCTGGTGCGTGCCTGTGCCGGTGTGTGTGTGCTTGGGACAGGTAGGGTGCTGGGGATTGTGGATGGGGCAGAGGTAGGAGGGGTGAGGGACTGTTGCAGGAGGGACACTGCTGGGTCAGTGAGGAGGCCATGGACTGATTGGTCCGATGTAGGGCAGACATGCCAGATGACATGCCCTCCATGAATGACACCAGTTGTGTCAACAGACCGGTGTGTGCATGGAGGACACTCAGCATTGATGTCTGCCCTACATGGATCTGTTTCAGCAAGTCCACAGACTCCACACTCAGGGCAGCAGGGGAGACAGAGGCAGGGAATGCAGTGCCTGGCATGAAGGAGACATGCTCCCCTACACGGGAGCCTCCACGGACCTGTGGGATGGAAGCAGATGGGAGGGTGGAGATGGTGGTGGTGGCGGGGACAGACTTGCTCGATTTTGTCTGTGGTCTGCTGACACCCGCCTCCACAAGGGAGTCCTCACTGGAAGTGCTGTGTTCCTCAGCCGAGGTGGTCGTAGCTGAGGTCTCCTCAGTATTGCTCCCCTCACCCTCCATGCCACTGGGTCCCTCGGTATCCTCTGCAGTGGACCCAGTCTGGCTCTGCCGCTCCTCTTGGTCCATGGAGCTGTCTCCTCCTGTGGCCGTGGATGTATCTGCAAACAATCAGGATAAACAGAGCAACATTAGTCACCTGTACTGACCACACACACACCACAGTAAGTACAGCACATCACAGAGCAAGCCCTGCCATCATTTGCTAGACATTGTAATAAGTGCTGACACTGATTTGAAGAAGCCCATTGTCTGCCTGACAGTCATTCATGCCACTCATATCCTACCTGTCCATGCACCCATCTGTCTGGTGCCTGTTGTATGCGACTAATCATATGTGCACACATGCACCACATACACAGTTGTTGGACATCCAAGAGAACATATGGAAATGTGTCACTCCAAACACATGCCATCTCCTGCCACTGACTCAGTACATGTGTCAGGAAAAGTGATGGGCAGAGTCTCTGTCGATATGCGGGTTTTGGTTCCATCACCAGACACAATGATGTCCTCATGTCCTGATAGACAATGCGACAATGGTGTGCATGCAGGGCATATCACACTACTGCTGGATCACCCTTTGCAAGTTGAATGTCATGGCACAGGCCTGTCTGGCAAGTCAGTCATAACTGTCTCCTGTCACAGGGGCAGTGCATACACACAACACCAGTCTGCACTGTGTCACAATCATGGAAGTTTTGGGAATGCAAGCCCTGTAGCTGACAGGTGCACATGTGCACCCCTGGCCACCAACATCATGAGGACTAAGATGATCCCATGTCATTCAAATGAGACATTTGAGTGACTGCAAATACAAATCCATACACATGAGCACTTCACCGTCTGATGAGAATGAACCACAGCTGCCTGCACCTCAATGTTTCATACACCATTGTGCACAGTCAAGGGATCAGAGACCTATGCATTAACCAATGTGCAGATCCTATAGTCACAACTCAGATGGCTGGCCACCCCAAATTGTTAAACACTCCAGGAGTCCAAAAAGCAAGGCCACACCACGGTGACACAGAGGCAGACACCTGAGTGCACTCTTCACAATGCCCAATATGTATGCTGACACACGGGAGTGGGAGAACAGAGTGCCTTCGATGTCCGGAGTAGGCATTACAGTCCTGCTCCATGTGCAACATGGTATTACCCTGAACACTAGGCAGGTGGCTATGCATGTGTCACACACATGATGTAGATACTTCTGAGGCTCCTCCCTTGGTCTCTGCTGCAGCATGGGTGTGTGGCACATACCCCAGACATGTGGTGAGTCAGAGCAGCAATTGGAACACATATTGAAGCCATACCCAGAGTACATGTCAGATCACAGGCATTGTGTGAGCAATTGTACCACCCATGCAGCCCACAACAAAGTTCCTGTAACTGATGCTGTCCCCAACTTGAACCACATGTAACTGCAAGTACACAGTACCCAAGTGACCTAAGTCACAGACTGTAAGGGCCACACCTGTGTATCAGATGAGGAGGGGGCACGACACAAGTGAGGGACATGAGTCCAGGACGACAAGACAGTCGTACTGTGGAAGTGGAACCAGGCTAAAGGAGTGCATAGAGCATGTTAGTCATTGTACCCAGAAAAGGCTAGCACTTACCCCCTCCTTGCTTCTGTCTGGCCTTCAGCTGCCCATCCAGGTCAGGGAAGACCACTGCCAGAATCTGGAGCATGTGGGGGGTCAGGGTCCGGTGTCCGCCCCTCCTGCAAGGAGGCGACAGCTTCAGCTGGACCCTTGCGATCCACCGGGTCCAGCCACGAAGGTCCTGCCACCTCTTCTGGCAGTTGCGGATCCTGCGCCTGTAGACCCCCACAGATCGTACTACCCGGGCGATGGTCAGCCAGATCTCCTGCTTCTGGTGGGCATCAACCTGTGAGGATGACAAAGTGAAAAGGCCATTACTACACATGCAACATATCCGTGCATCACACAGTTGGATGTCTCAATCACAGGGGCATATGATGTTCACAGGTAGTGCAACTATGGCTATGAACAGTTGTCCAGCAGTTACTAAATGGGATCATTGCCTGGGAAGTAAAACCTTGTTGGAATGCACTGTTACTGCACTATACCTGTTCAGTGCATGTAACTACACACTTTGGGGGGTGACAACTACTCAGTGAGCATGCTAGCCACTGGTGTACACACTGTAAGTCTTGCTAGTCAGACAACATGCACAATTAGTAAGGCAGTGGACAGCACACTCACCTGCTCCCCTGGTTTCCCATACAGCTTGCTGTACTGTGGAAGGAGGCTGTCCAGCAGGGCCTGCTTCTCCTCAGTGCTGAAGGCTGGGGCTCTCTCCACAGTACGTGCCATTGCAGTAGCCAGAGGATGCAGAGACAGCAGCAGTGGTGGTGGCAGATGTCATCCTGGAGCATGTAGTGCAGGCAAGTGAGCTCTCAGGGGAACAGCCAGCATTATATGTGTGCTGCAGAGGCAGATACTGTCCCATGTGTCCAAAGTGATAGGTCCAAGTCGTTTGCATCTTCTGAATCTGGCCAATCCATGGAATTGCACCACTTATACACGCCCACAGCATCCTTCAAAATTTCAACTTGATGACACCCATGAATTTGCAACATTGTTGTGGCTGGCCAACTGAATTCACTGCATCCGACTCGTAATAGCTTCGAACACTCGTCCGTTACCATGTCAGTCCATAGCCAATGCGTGCGCACGGATCGAACCATTGCTGTACGACGCATATTACGTCACACAACACGCATCCGTCAACATCATATGCAATGGCCAATGCGTGCGCACCGATCGGACCATTGCTGTACGACACGTATTACGTCACACAACACGCATCCGTCAACATCATATGCAATGGCCAATGCGTGCGCACCGATCGAACCATTGCTGTACGACGCGTATTACGTCACACAACACGCATCCGTCAACATCATATGCAATGGCCAATGCGTGCGCACCGATCGGTCCATTGCTGTACGACGCGTATTTCGAAACACAACACGCATCCGTCAACATCATATGCAATGGCCAATGCGTGCGCATGGATCGGTCCATTGCTGTACGACGCGTCCCTGTACAAGTCACTCGCATATGTCACCATGGTTGTCACAGGTGAACGTATGCCAGCCACAATTACTTGCAGGGACTCAGGGGCACACCTACAACACCACAGCCTGTCCACACTGTATCCTAAGGCATGCAAGGCTGCATTACCTGTGTGTGTATGGGGGTCAACATGTGGGTTGTTGGTGGCACTTGGGGGCAGCCACTCCCAGGCTGTGCACGTGTTCATGGGGACAGAATCCTTTGTGTGTTGTGCACATGACCACTGTGATGTGCAACTGTTCAGTTCAGAGCATGTGGCATGGTCACATTTCCAGGTTGTATATGTGTATGTTATGTCACATACACCCTGAGTCCCATGTGGGATGGTATGTACGTCACAGGGTGACCCATTGCCACAATTGTGATGGCCCTCCATAGTCTGTGTGCATGTTGTGTTCCAGATGTCTCTGATTCTATGTGCACAATGGGAGACAGTCTCCACATCCACGTTGTTTGTGCATCGACTTTGATGTTGTGCGTGTGTGTGTCACAGACGTCCATGTCTGTCCTGCAGAGGCAACAGGGGCCACTACCTGTGGGAGTCATGGTTGTTTTGCTGGCATGTACATGATACGCCATGTCATGCCAGTGTCCATGTGGCAATACAGGGTCCCTGGGAATCTACCTGTCAAAGAGCTGTGATGCCTGGGGCACATCTGTCCTCACTTGTCACTGTGGTGTGTGTTTGGAACGTGACAGCAGTACATGGGTACTGTGACACAGCATAATGATTTCCCATAGCACAACCTGGAACTTGTTGTCAACACATGTTGAACTGAGATGTTAGATGATGGCCATGTAGGTGCCATATATGTCCATACAGAACGGCACACACATCAAGTACTTGTGTCTCGTAATGATGTATCATGTGATATTTAGTATGGTCAATGCCACATATGTGGGGTGACTGTCAAGCTTTCTTTGTTCACCTTTGTACTGCAGGGCACCAGCTGTCCATAGACCATTCCCTGACCTTGCAACCATGGTGGAACGTGACTGCATCTGACGGTACCGCTTCAACAGGCCGCTGATTGAGGAATTGGCGGGGCGGTTGGCCCCACATTCGCTACCTGGCCGGCCATACCCTACAGCGCTGACCCCCAAGGTGAAGGTGATGGCAGCCCTACACTTCTTTGCCACCGGTACCTTTCAACACACTGTGGCGTCTGCTGGTGGGATGTCACAGACCATGTTCAGCCGTGTGCTACGCGATGTTTTGGAGGCAATGTTAACATACTTGAACCAGTACATCTATTTCCCTAAACGTCAACAACTCACTGACGTCAAGAGTGACTTCTATGCCCTGGGGAGGATGCCACATGTCATCGGCTCCATTGATGGGACACATGTGGCTTTGGTACCACCACAGGCACATGAGCAGGCATACAGGAAGAGGAACATTTTCCATTCTATCAATGCTCTGGTGGTATGTCTTGCAGATATGAGCATCTCACATGTGTGTGCACGTTTCCCCGGTTCTGCACACGATGCCTACGTGATGAGGAGTAGTCGCATCCCGAGGATGATGTCACAGATGCAGAACCAGCGTGTACTGACTTTGTACCATTGTGTGTGTTCTGCAATGTTGTATTCCACCCTCTTTTCCAACTCAGCTAATGTGCAATTGTCTGTATGTAGGTGACTCCGGATACCACAACATGCCGTGGTTGCTGACACCCCTCAGGAACCCTGTGACACCAGCCCAGATGCGCTACAATGAGGCACATGGTCGGACCAGGAGAGTGATCGAGCGGACATTTGGTCTCCTGAAGAGCCGCTTTCGCTGCCTGGACAAGACAGGAGGGGCCCTCCCATATGCCCCTGCAAAGGTGTGCAAGATTTTCATCGTCTGCTGCATGCTACACAACCTGGCAGTGTGGAAGGAGTTGCCTCTCATCCTGGATGACGATGACCAACATCCGCCACCTGTGGAGGATCCTGGCCTGGGCCACGATGCCAGTGATGATGATGATGATGAGGGTGATGTCCGCACACAGCTCATCACCAACTTCTTCAGCTGAATGTGAGTATACAGAGATGTTATGTCAATGATTTGAGTTTGCATGATATGTGTTGGTGGTGCTCTGTTGCTGTTTGAGTGTGGCCATGTGCTACTTGACTGGATGCGTGCAGCGATGTGTCCTTACAGGTAGTCTGTACTCCCCAACAGTGTTGACATGCTAACTTGGTTTTGTGTAGGTATCTTGTGACATGTATTGCACATGAGTATTGCAGTTCTGTCCTGTTCTTCAGTGCTTTTGACTGTGTGTCATGTCTGTCCTTCACAGGGTACTTTCAGAGTTGTTTGGTCAACTGTGATCCCCCGACACCATGATTCAACTTCCAGGGTGGAAGCAGTCGTTTCCCTACAGGTGATGTGCCACACACCCCTGGACTTTATTCCTTCAACACTTGTTGACTGTGTGGACACTGCCACGTGGGATTACCTTGCATCTGTAGTGGAAACAACATGTTGCAAATGTGTAATGAACCTGTGCTTCACTTTGGGATGTGCGTTGTCTGTGGTCACACATCTGACTGACATTTGCTTACTGCACCTGTGGGCTAGTAACACAGACTCTGAATAGGTGTGGTGTCTGTGCATTCCACTGTATTTCCTGGCAACATCAGTGTAGGCGATGAGTCAGATGGCCCTGGTGTGTATGTGTTGTGTTGCCCTAGTGGTGTGTCTCCCTCATATGTGTCACGTCGCCATGACTCACATGACGGTGTTGAAATTGCTGTAGCAGTTAGCATGCACAGTGTCATTTAGCAGATCATCATCTCCATGACAAAATACCACGTTGGAATCACAACAGAGGCAAGTATGGTGTATTAGTGAGTTTATTTACATACATGTGTGAGGATAGTGCACAGGATGGTGGGTGCTGTACATTGGGATTGGAATCCAAAGTTCCCAGATGAGTTGGAAGTGTTGGTAGCAGAAATGTCCTGAGTAAAGTCCACAGTCATCTGATACATTAGTCCAACTTAAACTCCCCATGTCATGTGGGAGAGTTGGGTTGCATTCAACAGGGTGAACAGTTTGCACACAAAGGAGAATTTCCAGAACAGGTGTTGGGTTCCTGGGGGATGTACATGGCTATCTGCCTCTCAGTTGTCCTTCCTCGGACGACCCCTCTTCTTTCTGGGGGACCCTCACGTGCAGGCCACTGCGGTGCAGAGGACTCTCCACCAGAGTCATCCTCCCTCCCTGTGGCAGTTGCAGTTGTTGCGGCACCAGATGTTGTGGGCACACAGGGAGGTGTGGACATGTTGGTGCTAATCTGGCGGAGGCATGTCAATATGTCCCTCTGCACCGCTGTCAGTTCTTCCAATGTGTCCCACTTGGACTCCATGCCAGACATGTGTGTCTCCACACGGGACATGTGGGTGTCCAAGCGGGCATGATGGGCAGCCTGCTGCTGTTGAATGTCCTTGAGGATCCCCACTACCTGGCTGACCTCTCCGGTGCTATTCTGGTACGCATCTGCAATGCGTACCAATTGTGGGTCATCATGCAGTCCAGACCCCTCTGCAAACAGCGACCTCTGCCTACCACCCCTCCCACCACCCCTGGCCACAAGTGCGGGACCTGTGGTGGCACACACAGGTGACCCTAGGCCCCCTTGGGGGTTGGTACTGGGGTTGTTGTCCGTTGCTTCCCGGGGGGCCGGGGTCCCTGTGCTGTTGTCATTCAGTGTCCTTGGTCTGTCCGTGTCGGCGGGGGTGGTCTGTGTGTTGGCAGATGTTGGAGGAGTGGGTGCAGGGGGTGCAGATGGTGGTCCTGCTGGTGCTGCATGATGACTCACACCAGAGGGGCCAGGTAGGTCTTCGCCATCCGAGGAGGGCAGAGGCTGTTCCACACCAGAGAGCTCAGGGGCCACCGGAGCCTGGGACAGGGACTCCTCATCATCTGCTGCTGTGTCCCCATCATCACCTGTGTTTGGAAGAGACACACAATGTATGTTATGTTTCTACAGGCATCAATGGTTCAAACACATGACAGTTGTGACTGTACATCTGGATGCGTGCCTGTACATTGCATTGTGCTAAGTTGTCACAGCCAGAGGTTGATATTGTTGTAGCACATTGTCCTGCCAACCTGAAGCATTTCAATGTGAATGTTGAGGTGTGTGCATGACCAGCTCATGTATAGATTGGCTGTACATGGCCATTGCTACTTAAGGGCCATCACGTGCCTGACACAGGTGTGTCATCCTTGTCCACATTTGTCCTTTAACAGGGACATACGTGCAATTCCACTTAGGATATCTTTCAAGATTGGGACATGTGTGGTGGCAGTTTTTGCCAGTCTTTGTGCGTCACATTGGTGTGTCTGGACAACATGGTCACAGTCCGATATGCCTGGGATCTCTTGGGAGTATATGTGTTGTTGTCTGGGTTCCTAGTTCACGTCTCATTTCATACAAGTGATGTTGTTAACGTAGCTAATGATGTTGTTGCTGAGTTTTGTACGTGCAAACGTGATTAATCTTGTCAATGTCCTCCATGGTGATAAGGATTGGGCACGGCAGCTCTCTGGCTTTTCCATTGTCATGACAGTGATGGCCAGTGGTGTGTGTTGCAGTTCTGCTTCTGTAAGTAGCATGTCTCCTCAAATGCAGTCCAGCTTGGTGCTTGTGTCTACAGTGTCTATGACAGTGAGTGGTGTGTTGTGTGAAGGATGCATATGTTGCCGAACGATGTGGGAGTGGAATGCAGCTCACAACCGCAACTTGTGTGACTGACACCATGGTACAGTGTCCGGTATATTGGTGTGTCCATTGCATTCATTGTCAGGTGTCCCCTGTCAATGATGTCTCTGTGACTTCCTGTGTGTTTTGTGCTATGTAGTTTGTCTGATTCTCCACAGTTGTCATCTGCAAGTCACACCTTCACAGCCAGGCCAGGGGGCACCCATGGACACTGCATCCCCTGACAGTGTGTGTAAACATAGAGTTGCAATGGCTGTGAGTGTGTACGTGTTTGGGTTGGCCAGTGCATGGGTGTGAATTGTAGGCACATCATTTCTCATGCCCATGTGTCAGCCATCTTGCCAGGGCTTTTACTTTGGGAGTGACTGGTCCCACGTGTGCAATGTGTTTTTGCAGAGTAGGTGTGTGTATGGCCAGCATTGGTGGTATTTGGTTGACATCCGGACCTCCTTCTCCCCCCAGCCCAGTTATCCCACCATGAAGCATGCCACACTTGCAGTGGGTGCAGGTTAACTCTCAGGATGTCAGTCAGTGGTGTCCTGTTGTTGGTTGGTGCACAGTTCCCAGCTGGGCCTTGTGCTCCCCACAACAGAGCACCATTGTCAGACATCTTTGAAGTGGCTTCTCACTCCCTGTGAGGTGTGCATGCTTCAGTGTGAGCTTGCCGGGCCATGCGGGTGGGGGATGTTGAGCTGTGACTACCACTCCCATCATGCTATTGCCTACACCCCCTTCCCAGCATGCCCATACTTCCTTCCTTTTGAGTCGACTTCACTGTGTGTGAGTGTGACAGCAATGGCAAGATGGCTGACAGTGTGGTCCTGTTGTTTGTTGGTGCACAGTTCCCAGCAGGGCCTTGTGCTCCCCACAACAGAGCACCATTGTCAGACATCTTTGAAGTGGCTTTTCACTCCCTGTGAGGTGTGCATGCTTCAGTGTGAGCTTGCCGGGCCATGCGGGTGGGGGAGGTTGAGCTGTGACTACCACTCCCATCATGCTATTGCCTACACCCCCCTTCCCAGCATGCCCATACTTCCTTCCTTTTGACTGTGCTTCCCTGTGGGGTAGTGTGCCTGTGCTGACAGGATGGCTGACAGTGTTGTCCTGGCGTTTGTTTGGCTACAAGTCCCAAAAGTGTCCCTGTGCTTCACACAGCATAACCCAGTGTGGTAGTTCTTTGTGGGATATTTAATTAGAGTGTGAGGCAATGCATTCTCCCAGGTGAGTTGTGTGGAGTTTGTGTTAAGGGGGTGTGTGAGAAAAGCTGCTGGTAACTATGGTCATAGCTGTCAGTCCTCCTTCCCACCCAGCCAGATATCCCACCATGGAACGTGCTTCCATTGCAGGGAGTGCAAGTTGGCTTTCAGGATGTCAGGCAGTGGTGTCCTGCTGTTGTTTTGAGCACAACACCCAGCAGGGGCTTGTTCTCCCCACAGCAGTACCCAGTGTCAGCCATCTTGTCAGTTCTTTTCCACTCCCTGTGATGTGAGCATGGTTCAGAGTGGTGTTGATGGGCCAATTGTGAGGGTGACCAATATCTGTGACTACAACTCCCATCATGCTATTGGCTACACTCACTTCACCAGCATACACACAATTCCTTCCTTTCAGTCAGCTTCCCTGTGAGGTGGTGTTCTAGTGGTGGCAAAATGTCTGACAGTGTTTGTTGGTTAGATTTGTGCCACTGCCTTGCTCTATTTGTTGTTAGGTTTGTACATGTCATGACACAGTTACATATCACTATGAGGTGGCAGGTATTGTGTTTGTCTGACTAGCAACTGGGGTAAAGAAAAGCTATTCACAAGATCTATAGTATATACTTTGAATGTAACATCAGGCCTAATGTTCATACAAGCACAATATTTCACATATATTATTTTTGCACATATCATTAAAGACACTTTCTTATCGTTAGAATGATATATTTCTTTATTTATCTTTTTACATAAATTACTGTTTTTTTGGATAAAGAGTTTTTTTGTATAAAGTTTTTGTTGAATTTACATATTTAGTGCCACAATATGTTATTTTCAATTTCTTCAACATATATGTATAAAAGTGCAAAAAAAGAAGACTTCTTCAGACAATACAAAACAAAACAGGGCTATACAGGTAAAAAGTTAAAAACTAAGCTTGTCAGACAGTTTAGAGGCTGGCGGTCGATAAGGGACACCAAAAAAAGAAGACTTCTTCACAGACAATACAAAACAAAACAGTGCTATACAGGTAAAAAGTTAAAAACTAAGCTTGTCAGACAGTTTAGAGGCAGGCGGTCAATAAGGGACACGACACGCGTTTCGGCATTTAAGCCTTCATCAGGAAAGAAAACCGTCTCATATTTCTCTAAAAGTAAAAACATATAATAGACAACATAAGCAACAAAAAACATGTATTTACGGCCATGACATTATGATACTGATACATTAGTGCATGACATGCTACTATTATAATAAATTTCGTGCCGTTGTCTGTCAGAGGGCTCTAAAGGTCATATCGTTCAAACTGCGCATGCTTGTCGCCATGACATATTCACCGACGGTGTTAACACTCTGTACCCAGAGTGTGACCTTATAGCCCTTTGAGTGAAGAGAGGACGAAAAAATGGAAAGGAGTTTATTATATCACCTATGTGTGGTGAAAGAAAATAGAAAAAGTTGTGCCATAGTCATTCAAGAAGTGAAACCAATTAATCCCTGAATGCATGAACAAATTAGAATAATGTACCTATAATCCTAGTTTGGATTGAGGATTTATATATCAGAACCATCCAAGATTTGTATTTCCTAGTTGGGAGTAGTCTCTTGTAACTTCTGTAACTCCAAACTGCTGGAACAGAACAAAGGACCGCCAGCCTCTAAACTGTCTGACAAGCTTAGTTTTTAACTTTTTACCTGTATAGCACTGTTTTGTTTTGTATTGTCTGTGAAGAAGTCTTCTTTTTTTGCACTTTTATACATATATGTTGAAGAAATTGAAAATAACATATTGTGGCACTAAATATGTAAATTCAACAAAAACTTTATACAAAAAAACTCTTTATCCAAAAAAACAGTAATTGATGTAAAAAGATAAATAAAGAAATATATCATTCTAACGATAAGAAAGTGTCTTTAATGATATGTGCAAAAATAATATATGTGAAATATTGTGCTTGTATGAACATTAGGCCTGATGTTACATTCTAAGTATATACTATAGATCTTGTGAATAGCTTTTCTTTACCCCAGTTGTCATTGTTCCCTACAGCTAACAAGATATATTGTTCCCAGTAGGGGTCCCCACCTTTCTAAACCATTTGTCTGACTAGCATACACATCTTGGGATGATTATCTTTTGGTTACTGTGGCTTTGCTAACGGTGCATGGTTTCACTAGCCCCTTGACAGTGATGTGTGTGTATTGTCACACAATATTGGGTATATTGGTTGTGTACTCACCAGGCTCTGGGATGTCTGATAGTCCATGTACGCTCTCTGGTGGTAGGATGGCCCGCACCTTCTCCTACCAGGACCTGAGGTATACTGGTTTGGCAGGAGGGCCACTGCCGGTGCGATGACTCAAGGCGTATTCCTTCTTGAGTAGGTCCTTGACCCTCCGGCGCACGTCATACCACCTGTTCTGGATGTCTTCCTTTGTGCGCAAACATGGTGATTGTGCGTTCACCCTGTCGACAATCCTCTCCCACATCTTGGTTTTCTGCGACATGGGGGTCTGTTGGACCAATGTACCAAACAACTGTGGCTCTACTCTTAGGATTTCATCTACCAGGACTTCCAATTCACTGTCTAGGAACTTTGGATTCTTCTTTGGGGGCATGGTGATGGGTGGTGGTGGGGATTGATGTGTGTGTGAGTGTGCAAGTGAGGGTGGGTGAGTGTCAGTTTTGCTGGGTGTATGTAAGGGTGCTATTAGGAAGTGCTAATGGTGTGTGGCTTGTGTGATGGATGAGTTGTGAGTGTGTCTGTGGTTGCTGTCTGATGGTGTTCTGTGCTGGCAGGTCAGTTGAATTTGCAAAGGATCATGGTAGGGATTTGTGGCCTTTATATGGGTGGAGTTGTGGGTGTGTCTTTGTTCCATGTTTTTTTCCCCCCACTATTTATTGACTTTGTCATTGCTTGTTTGACCCTTTTTTTTGTATTTTTTCCTTTGTATTTTTTGGGCATGTAGGAGACGTTCTTCTGACCGAGTCGGAGGCTGCAGTTGTCTCGTGCGAGCTTCTCCAAGTCTTTCACGTTGTCTTTCTGCTGGGTTTCATGTGCGGCATACGCGTCGGTCGCGGAGTATTGGGTTGCTTCGGCTCCCTGTTTTCTATGCGTGTCGGTCGTACGGCTTGAGCTCCATGCGACTCGGTCTGGTTTTACACGCATTGCATCGTACTGCGCGGGTCGGAGTTCACGGGTACGTATCTGTCGGGTTCATTCCTGGTGCGTGTCGGTCGGTTCGATTCGCGTAGATTTTCCAGCCGGATGGCTGCTTTCCGTGCGGTTCGGTCGTTCGGCTTGTGTTCCGTACGAGTCGGTCGTAATTCACATGCATAGCATCGTACTACGTGGATCGGACTGCGCCGGTACGTGTCGGTCGGACTACATTCCCGTACCGAGTCGGCCGGTACGTTTTCCGGCCTGAATCGGAATCGGCCCCTGAGTCTGTTATTATTTTGTAGCATAGATAAGCACATAATTATTGTCATCAACTTCTCAACATCAAAAAGGTTTGTCGCCACATTTATTTGTAAGGTGAAATGCAGGTTCTAAAGTGTATTTAGTGAGTTAGGAATAAACTTGCATCACACTGAACCCCAGCGTGAAGGGATTAGTTGGGTAGTGTAAATGGGCCTATGTTAGTGAAAAATTATCGATCCCTGATCGCTGGATCACCACCGATGGGTGTTCCCATGTTGATTTCAGGTTCCCCGCCCACATCCTCTTGTAATCCAGTTGAAATCCCACCTAAAAATCCTTCTACAACATATCCTCGTAGCCCTGTTTGTCCTGTTTAATATTGTAGCCAGTACGTCAGTCTCTCCAGTTTAACCAGTGTAAGAGCCCTTTCCCACGGGTCCTTGTGCCCCCCCCAGCCCCACTGATGGCTGGCTGTTGCCATGAGCCCCCTTGGCCTCTTTGTATCACCCCCTGCACCCCTACCGCAATGTATGAGCGGGTGTTGGGTTGCACTCTTTGAATCTTCATGTCTAAATTTGCTAAATCCCCCTGTGCAGGACCTTCTATGACATGCCCAACATGCCCCTGTCTGACTCCTCCTGGTTGTCCCCACCCCTCCCTGGGTAGGACACCCCGCAAGGGAATTATACACCATAGATAATCCACTCGCCGTGAATGCTGTGGACGCCACATTGTCATTGTCCAGTTCCCCCACTTCCCCTCTGTGTCGCTGCCTTGTGAGCCCTGAACTCATCATCATCCTTCACCCATGCGTATCCTCTGAAAGTTAGGTGTGCTTTCCGAATCACATCCATGTACTTAAACAATGCCACACACCATTCAAGGAATTTTTGATAGTACATCTGTCATTTTGCCAATTCATACTCCTCGTCCTTGGGCCCTTCTATCGGCCTGACTGCCCTGT
The DNA here is from genome assembly GCA_963921515.1 of Calotriton arnoldi. Classification (NCBI taxonomy): domain Eukaryota; kingdom Metazoa; phylum Chordata; class Amphibia; order Caudata; family Salamandridae; genus Calotriton; species Calotriton arnoldi. Next base: position 56,227 of record CAWUFW010017578.1, read on the forward strand.
GTAACATTTTAAAGACCTTCACTTAGTCCCCTTTCCAAATTTTTTCCTTAATGGATGTCATTAAGTGTGCACCCAGGGACTTTGTTACCCCCATATAGGGCAATTTCTTATCTTTGACTCTTTGCTCTCTTTCTTATCATCTTCTGTTTTGTCTTGCCCTTCTTTTTCCTCCTCTGGTACATTACCCGCCCAGGGCATCTCCAATTTATCCTCTATGCTCGCCCCGTTGTCTCTTTATCACTCCTCCGGTCAAACCTCTTTGTCTGCTACATAATCCCCTTTTCTCAGTCTTGCCTCCCCATCCCCCCTGTCCACTGTGTCCGCTGCATCTTCCCCTGTCAATACCATCACCAGTCTGTGATGCTTGCCAAACCCCTTACCTGGGCGTGATGTTGGTGCCCGCACCAAAGCTTGCCGCCTCGCCAATCTTGCCTCCTCTGTCGCCCTGCCTGCTGCCACTGCCACCTCCATCACCCTGCTCTGTAACATACTAGCAGAAGGTTGTTTAACCACACTCCTGCCCCCAGCCCCTTGTCCTGCAGCCCATTACTCTCTCTCGGCTCTTAAACCTTCCAGACCACTCTCCACCAATTCCCCTTCCTCCAGCTTTTCCTCCTCATAATCCAACATGAAATCTTCATCTTCCCCTAACAATGTACCATGTCCACTGTCCCCGGGTGCAGTGTGAGATACGAACTCTTCATCCCACCAAGCATCATGTGCCCGTTTCATGTGCCCTCTGGATACGGCCTCACCAAACTCTCATCCCGGCTCGGCATAGGAGGCCCTACCAGAATTTCTTCTCCCAGCTGCGCTAGAGGGCTCTCCAGACCTTCCCCAGCTCTTACCGGTCACGTTCAACACCGTGGTTGGGCCGGATGCCCGAGACCATGCCGTCATTTCTCCTCGGGGTCTGGGAGCGACACTAGACTCTCCCGAGTCTGAAACGGCGTTGTGACCTTGATCCCAGTTGCACTCAGAAAAGGTTGGTGTGTGTAGTGATGTCATAAGTAGAACTGTGGCCGTGTAGCCATGGCCACGTAGAATATTGAAAGTTCTAGTTTGGCAGTTATGAAGAGGATTAGGAGTTAAGAGGTAACCGGACTGTTCTGTGTCCGTGCAATAAAAGATTTAACAACATTAATGAGGCTCTGCATCATTTCAGATTGGCGACGAGCGCCGATGCGAACCAACGTGTGCCCCTCATCGTCTCACTTCAATGATTGCGGTAAGAGCGCTTGCTGCATTTTGACAAAAACAATCAGAATCGGCAGAATTGGGATGAATTAAAGGCATAAATTGTCTGCGCATAATTCAAAAGAAATATTTTTGAAGGAAAGGAAGGAAAACTCCTTACCGCACTTCAGTGCGAGAAACAGCCGATTTCTAATGAAATGCGAGCATGCGCTTAGCAAATCTCGCGTGAGCTCGCCTGACCTGTCATAAATGGCGGCCATCTTAGAGTCAGAAAATAACCATCTTAGATTCAGGCAAGAAAATCTCACGAGATTATAGAAAAATCAGTGGCCATCTTAAAGTCAGGCACGTTTTGGGACACTGTGTTTGGATAACATTTGAATCCATATTAAGGTCAGGCAAAATTAGTTTTAAATCAATTTTAAGCCTAAAAGAATGCTAAACAATATAAAATGCATGCTATATTAATAGAAGAGGGTGAAAGTTCAACAAGTGTGTCAGCACACACACATATGGATGAACAAGAGGAGGAAAATGTGACTAGCACGATTTATAGAAGACCCCTACCATTTGACATTACAGATGAGCAAACAATTGCTCAAAGGTGGGAAAAATGGACAAGGCGATTTGAACATTTTCTAAAAGCCACATGCAAAAAGTATACTGATGAGCAAGCAAAGGATTTACTGCTCAACTTAGTGGGTGATGAAGTGGAAGATATTATTGTCACGTTTCCAGATGCATACAAAAATACATATGAAGGTATCATGAAAGGTTTGAATGAAAGATTTGACCCACAAAGGAATGTAGATTTCTAAAGGTACACTTTTAACATGACATGCCAGCAAGACAATGAAACCATTGATGAATTTGTAACCAAGTTAAAAAAATTAGTCATGTTTTGTGAATTTGATAAGTTCAATAATGAGGAAGCTGTCAGGTTAAGGGTCATTCAAGGATGTAATTCAGAAAAAAACTTTTTGAAAAAACCTATGATTTGAGAACGATTCTACGCATGGCACGTACAGATGCTCAAGCAAAAAAACATGCAAACAACACGGAGCAAGGAAGAGTTAAATCGTTAGAACAGATTCACCAAATGACCAAGAAAGATAGCAAAAATGAAGAAAAGGACAACAAAAAAAATGAAAAAACTAATAATAGAGTGGAAAAGTCAGCAACCTTTCGAAAGGAGAAAAGAACATGCTATAGATGTGGACAACCATTTCCGCACACGAATGTATGTCCAGCCTTGGGACAACAGTGCAAGGAATGTGGAAGGATGAATCATTTCTCTACTGTATGCAGGTTCAAAAGAAAGAACAACGGAAAAATATGGAAACGTCAAGTGAAAGGAAATACAAAATATGTCAGACAAATGGAAAGTGTTGATGATTCTTCCGCTGATGAATTTGAACAAGAGCGATTGTATCTAATGTCAGAAGGAAATGAAGATGAAAAGATCAATCTGGTAAAAAAGGAAGATATCGAAAGAACAGCTTCTGTTGACATATTAGTGGGATCTCAAAAAGTTCCTTTTGTGTTAGACAGTGGAGCAACATGTAATATCATGTGCATGACTGAATATGACAAAATGAAAAACAAACCTCCTCTTGTTTCATCAAATGTCAAAGTCTTCCAATGGGGTGCAAAAAGCCCTGTAACATGTTTAGGGAAGTTTGAAGAAAGTTTGTCTTATGGAAAGGTGTCTCTGAAAGAAGAAATACATGTATTGAAGGGAGAAACTGCTGGGCCATGTTTGCTAAGTAATGTTACAGCTCAGTTAATGGAACTGTTGGCCATGACGTTTCATGTGACAATGGAGCAACATGTGCTAAAAGAGTTTCCTGTTTTAACAAAAGGTCTTGGAAAGTTAAAAGGAAAAACCATTTCACTGCACATAAATGAAAAAGTGAAACCAGTAGCACAAATGCACAGGAGAGTCCCAATTCACATGCAAAGTAAAGTCGAAGAAGAAATTAATTCTTTACTCAAACAGGGCATAATTGAGCCTGCTACAGGCCCAACACCTTGAGTGTCTCCGATTGTAGTGGTGCCGAAAAAGGACACGAGCCAGATTAGAATCTGTGTTGATATGAGGATACCGAATACTGCAATTGAGAGAGAGAGTCATCCTGGGCCTCATTTTAACGACATGATTAGTATTTTGAATGGGGCAACAGTTTTCTCAAAGTTAGATCTCTGCAAAGGGTATCATCAATTGGAAATTGATAAGAAATCAAGATACATTACAACTCATATGGGGTTATTTCATTACAAAAGACTTAATTTTGGAATATGCTCAGCTGCAGAGATTTTTCAAGAAATCATAAAAAATGTCATTAGACCAGTTAAAAATTCAATGAATTACAGTGATGATATTCTTGTTTTTGTTTTTGGGAAAACAGAAAGTGAACATGATCAAGCACTAAGAGCAGTTTGTCAAGAGCTTATGAAAGCTGGGTTAACATTAAACCTTGAAAAATGTGAAATTGATAAACCGGAAATAACATTTTACAGTCATATATTCTCAAGCAAAGGAATGAGACCGGATCCAAAGAAAGTGTTGTCCCTAGTAGCAATGTCTTGTCCGAAAGATATAACAGAATTACGCTCTTTTCTGGGAATGGCGAGTTATTGTTCCCGTTATATCAAGGATTATGCTACTGTCAGTTCGCCCCTTAGAGAGCTAACGAAGAAGGACAGGGCATTTCTCTGGAGTAAGGAATGCAAGGATGCATTTAAAAAAATAAAAAGTGACATAGCAACAGCTGCAAATTTGAAATATTTTGACCCAAATTTGTGCACAGAAATAGTAGTAGATGCAAGTCCAGTGGGACTAGGTGCCATTCTACTTCAGCATAAGTATGGAAAAGACACCCCAAGGTTTGTGGAAGGAAAGTTTGGCTGTAGTCTGTGCATGTGAGCATTATCATGATTTTTTGTTTGGAAAATCATTTGTGATAGTAACAGATCATCAGGCACTCACGACTATTTTTAGAAATCCGAAAGCGAAAAGACCTCTTCTGATTGAAAGATGGGGTTTGAGGTTGATGGACTATGATTTTAAAATAATTCATAAGCCAGGAAAAGAGTATAATCCAGCTGATTATTTGTCTAGACACCCAACAGATGAGGATAAAAATGAAATGGATGACACAGAAAACCCCATAAACTTCATAATTAAGTCAACAGTTCCTGAAGTGATCTCTGAACAAGAACTGATTCATGAATCAAATAAAGACAATACTTTAACAGAAGTGAAAAGAATAATAAACCTAAATGGATGGAAGCATGTCAATGCTTTAACGAAATTCCAACCAGGAATATGCAAAAGAGATGTGCTTGCATTCAAAAATGTTAAAGCAGAATTAACAATAGCCACTTCTGGTGTTCTTATAAGAGGGAACAGAATAGTAATTCCAAGCAATTTACAAAGACGTGTCATTAATCTTGCACATGAAAGTCATAGAGGGATATCAGCGACAAAAACTCTTTTAAGAGAAAAAGTGTGGTTTCCGAGGCTTGACAGTAAAGTAGAAGAAATTGTGCAGTCCTGTCATTTCTGTCAGTGTACCACAAGAGAAAGAACTGTTGAAGAATTGCAGATGTCTAAATTGCCAGATGCTGTCTGGTTTGAACTAGCATGTGATTTTTATGGACCCCTAGATTCTGGGCATTATTTATTTGTGCTTATTGATGAATATTCTGGATTTCCAGTTGTGAAATCAGTGTTGTTCACTTCTGCATCTGTGATATTGCCTGTTCTTGATGACATCTTCTCAGCTTGGGGTATACCCAAGATTTTAAAAACAGATAATGGTCCACCTTTTAATGGGAAAGAATTTATGAAATTTCTTGATTATATGGGTGTGAGACACAGGAAAATTACCCCACTCTGGCCACAAGCAAATGCTATAGTGGAAAGACTGATGGCTACATTAAAGAAAACTGTGCAAAGAGCAAAACTAACAGACATTTCCGTAAATCAAGCTGTATGCCAAGTTTTGCGTGACTACAGGAATACGCCTCATGGTTCGACTGGAAAAACTCCTTCAGAGCTGATGTTTGGCCAAACGAGACAAACACGTTTACCACAAATGCCATTGAAACCTCCTGAAGGACATACACAAATTGCAAAAAGAGATGAGATAATGAGAGAAAAGATTAAACAGAATGCGGAACAAAGGAAGTATGTTCGCAGAGGAAGCTATGAAGTTGGAGATCTGGTATTGGTAAGTCAATATCAGACACGAAAGTCCATGAGCAGGTTTCACCCGTCTCCTTTGGAAGTGACTAAGGTGAAGGGTTCAGCTGTCACTGCTCAGAATGAGAATAAAGTGATAATAAGGAACAAGGCACATTTCAAAAAATGTATAAGTCCTTCAAATGAAATGTGTAGAAAAGGGGATGATGTCAACGAGTGCATTTCCGTTAGAAGAACAGAAAGGGTACAAAAAAGACCTCAAAGACTGATTGAACAATGTTAATGATTTGTTTCTTTTTTCTATTTATTTGTTTTATTTTTCTTTATTATTTTTATTTTTTATTTGTTGATTATTATATGTATAAGCTAAGGTTTTTTATTTCCCTTGTTGTCAAGAAGGGGGAAGATGTAGTGATGTCATAAGTAGAACTGTGGCCGTGTAGCCATGGCCACGTAGAATATTGAAAGTTCTAGTTTGGCAGTTACGAAGAGGATTAGGAGTTAAGAGGTAACCGGACTGTTCTGTGTCCGTGCAATAAAAGATTTAACAACATTAATGAGGCTCCGCATCATTACAGTGTGCGGTTCTCTTCCCCACCCTGGTTCCCTACAGGCTCTGCTCTGGTACCCATACCCATTTCAATTCACCCCCAGTACTCTCCCCCACATTTTTCTTGCCCCAGTTTGCCTTCTTGCTCCCACCCACTCTGCCTGGTTAGTCCCCAAATGCTCCTCCTGCCGCCCTATCTCGCCCCTTGGTGCCACCTCCTCCTCCTCATCCTCACTCCATTCTTGCATAGCCGCCACCAGTGCCTTGGCTTAACCCTGATTTGGCCCTACCTGCATTTGCACCTCCCCTTCTGATACTCCCTTCTGATGGGCCTCCTACATGACTTTCTTTCCTCCTTTGTGGTAACCTTCGAAGTCCCTTTTCGTGCCTCTGCCACCTCAGTGCACATGTCCAGCGCCTGAACTTGAATGTCACTCAGCCCCTCACTGTGCCCCCGGGGCCTAGGTCACCCGCCTCCCATTTCATTGCTGCCCTCTGACCTCCGCCCTCCTCCCCCTCGCATTATCTGGTGCTGGATGGGCCAACTTCACTCTGCACTGCCCTCTCACACCCCTGTGAGCACACTTGGCAGCCCGCTTGGCTATGCCCTGCAGCTCGTGCCCACCCCCTTGCGCTAAAGCATGCCTGGGGCTCCCTCATTCTCACACCTCACCTTCTCGTTGAATTTTGGGCTGTGGCAGCGAGCAAGCAAATACCTCCACCACACCCTCCGAAGCTCGCCTCACCGGCCGTGACCTACTCCCCTCCTGCCCTTCCCAAGCTCCGTCCGCCAACAGGTCATGGTGTCCTGCCTCACGCAAGAGTCGGAGCGCTAATGCTACCTTGTCCTGTATCCTCCCCTCTCCTCGCCCTAAAAAGCCGCTGGCCTCACTTGTCTCTACGCTACCAGCCACCGTGTACAACACCTGTAAAATGGTGGCTGGTAGCCCAAAACCGCCCCTCTTTATACTAAATCACACCCTTGCCTATTAAAAACCGCCCAACTCGCTCACAGTCCTCTGGACTGTTTCACCCCACCCAACATTCCCGGGGGGCATATCTCCCCTTCAGTCATCTGCCCCCCAAATCCCTATTAGGCTTATTACATCATTTTTCAAAACCAAGAGGTGCTTTTGACTTTATAATCACTGTAATGAGAGAGAGAGAGATACAATATCATAGCAATAAACATGAATTATTCATCCCCCCAATATTCTCTCTCGCAGTATGTTTTAAAACCAAGCCTAATTATATGGTTTTTCCAGAATGTAATAATGCTTCAGGTGCAAGAAACTGATGAAGAAAGCTTGCTGGCCATGGGACCAGACCATGTGAAGCCATGTACCCGTGAATGCTTCAGAACAGCTATGACTAACATTCAATTTTTTTTTATTTTTCCTATGGAAATTATTTGGAGTACAATATAGAGCCACATACTAAAGAAAGGCATACTGCAGACAGTACTTCCCCATAATGCTGATTTATTGAACTGACAAGTTACACCATTCTGACTGAAATATTTGCGTTCATCTTTCCATTTCTAAAAAATTTCTGCCAGCTTTGCCAATTTGCCAAACTTCGTTTGGAGACAGACAGGTAGGATTTGGCCCAGGTTTAGAGGCGGCCAATGTGTAATAATGATTTACTAAAATTATATTTAATGGAACCTTCCAAAGGACGAGTCATGGGTAAGGGCGGCTCCCCCAAAAACTGAGGTTTGATTGTATCCATTCCTACAATGGGTGGTGGTGCTAAAAGACTCAAAGTGTCTGTTCTTTCCCAGCAGCAGGGATTCAACTAAAATACAGCTCCAAATGCCTGTTTTGCATTTCACGTAATTACGTGTTTTTGCTCAATTTTGCTGAAACTTTGCGGAATTACACAAAAGCAAATCATATGAATTTTGCATATTCCTAACTTTACATTATCCATTTATCATGTCTTAGATTTACACATTACACACCTAAATCTTATGGACTTCAAGGCAACATTTACAGATGTGGTACCTAATATTAGAAGTAAGGCTTTTATAAATGTCCCCGTGAATGCTTCAGAACAGCTACGACTAGTGCTGCAGCTCTGGCCTACAACAGTTCAGGGCTGCTGTATCAGTGTTGATGCCATATGTTTAAAGTTATACTTGTGATTTGTGCAAATCCACTTTGCAGACCAAATGTAACATTTGACTTTTATGCCATTTGTGCCATTAATGTGCAGCTTTACTATGAGCATACCTAAAGGTCAGACCAATTAGGGGTCAGCCAATTATTTGGTATTTTTTAGGGAATCAGAGCACATCCATTTGGAGGTGTGTAGCAGGCAGTGTCCAGAGTTAAAATATGGTAGAAAATCTTGTACCATAGAAACAAACACACGGGACAGACCAGGCGAAAAATCTAATTTTCCTACAGGATCACTTTATATAGTGTAAAACCACAGAGGCACTCTTTATGAAATATAGGCGACTCATCAGAAGAGGGGAACTAGCAAATGGCGAAAATGGCCATTTATACAGTGCGGGACGTCATTCGTGCTGGCAGACTGATCAGTGAAAGTAACAGAGCACTGTAGAATTATGTGAGTGATGAAGAAGGGTACCGATGAGTTAGTACAGGGCAGGTTGTGGGGGTAGAAGGACGTTAAGTGAATACAATGAAGGGATGTAAGGCACTTTGAGCCATAGTTGCACCTGAATAAGGTGTTTACTGACAGCAGGGTCTTGAGGGCTTTCCTGGCTGTAGAAGAAACTTGGCACTGCAGGGGAGTTGTGAAGTGAAGCCTTCAAGGTTTATTTCGCCTTGCCATCTTTGAATCTGATCTTGTTTACTTGTTTTGGCTATGATGATGATATTGGGTAAGGGTGGGTTTGGTTTGATATCTCTTCTTGACAGCCATGCTAAGATGTTAGCTGAGTTACGTTGTGTCTTGAGTAGATTCATAGGTGTGGCTGAGTATCAGCAAGGTTCTGGTGGATGTTAATTAGGCGTGGGTGTAACACATGTAATTTGCTGCAGCATAATTGCGTGAAATTACAGCAAAAGTAAGCAGCATTATGCGGAATTACGCGAGGAGCGTAATCCAAGATTTAGCACAAAATGGACTCCAGGATGCATTTTGTGTTAAGAAAATAGAGCTAAATGCAACAGAACATGATGAGCTTGTTCTCGCTAAGTCCATTTTTCTTGTGCCATTGTGCCAAATGACTCATAATTCCAGGACCCGGCGTAATTGAGTAATTTTCAGTAATTTGTGCGTGAAAAGAGTAACATAAAATTACTCCGATTACTCCGGTGTAATTAAAATGAAGCCCAGGCCTAATGTTAATGTTCATGCTGCTGAGTAATGTGCACCGTGGTTCCTTAAAGGGGATGAAGATGTTGCATGGGAATGTTTTGAAGGATCTGCTTTGGGTTTTTAATGGCTTTTGTTAGCCTTCGTGAGTTGGTGTAGAGTATTTCAAGCTATTCTGTGGGACAGCAGGCGATACTGGGTATTGAGATGCAGACGAGAGCCAGTGCGCTGCTTTTGCTGTAAGTTGACTGAAGTTTGTTTTTGTTTGTCAGTTGTAGGCAGTAGATCTTGGAAGGCCTGTCTCATGTCTTAAAGAGGCATTTTCTCTAAGGGAGAACTTACCAAGGAAGATATTTATTGTGGCAGGGGAAGCTTCTGTGATGAGTTCAGATGCCCTATCAATGAAGCCCAAGGGGGTGGTCTATCAATGAGAACTATTGAACCGGCTTCTCTGACAACCATTTGAAAGTGTGAGGTTATGAGTTTAAAGGTACGAAATGATGGAGGTTTTCAGAGGGAGCATGGCTGTGAAGATGGCTGGGTGATAGAGATGTAGTGCATTGCATGTTATTGGTCTATCAGAGTGTGAAATACTATGGGCTTGTTGGGTTCAGCCTGGTTTCTGTAATGAAAATAAGATTCACATTGATAGTGGTGCGTGTAGTACTTCTGAGCATGCTTTGATTCGCATGGCTGTGCAGATGTATTCTGAGTTTTGATGTAGGAAGTGATAATTGGTATATTGATAAGGATGTGTGGTTGTGGCATGTGGGGTTACATCTTTTACAAACAGGAGATATGCAAGAGATGAGATTTTGTAAGTTGTAATTATGCACATGATAGTTAGAAATTAGCATTTAAAAAACCTTTGAAATTCACTGAAAAAACCATAGGTTTCAGGGACGTTATAGTTAGAAATTAGCATTTAAAAAACTTTAGAAATTCACTGAAAAAACCACAGGTTTCAGGGACGTTATAGTTAGTTGGACATTTCACTCGTACAAAACCAGAGAAATTCGGCCGTTATAGTAAGTTCAGCTAACTATAACTCGCGCCCCGCAATGCACTGCTGATGACGTCACATATTACATCATTCATGACATGGTCAGTGACATCACTGATGACATCACTGATGACATCTCAAATGACATCACTGATGACATCATCCAGTGACTGTGTGTTTCTGTAAAGTTTAAATATGTTTTATATATATATATAGGCCAAGGTGTATTGAAGAATGAGTGGGTGTATAAGTGTCTGAATGGATGATTTAGTAGGTGCGTGACTGACTGTATAAGTGAGTGATTAAATGTGTCTTACTGAATGCATGGGTTAGTGACTGATACAGACATTCACACAGTTTAGTTTGTCAGTTGGTGTGTAAGCGGTTGCATGAGTTGGTGAGTAGCTAAATGAGGGTCTATATGGGTTATTGATTGGTTGTCTGAGTATCTGTATGGGTGCCTGAGTGTCTGTGTGGGTGGGTGGGGGGGTGTGGCTCCGTGCTTAGATGTGTGAGTGGGTGATTCACTGGGTGTATGGGTTCAAGAGTGCATCTGTGAAGGGCTGTATGGGTGGGTGAGTGTGTGTATGGGTGTGGGTGAGTGAATGGATGTCTCAGTGGTACATGGGTGAGTAACTGCATATGGGAAAGACAGTATATGTGAGTGTTGGAGTATATAAATGACTATATGTGAGAGTGAGTGATTGTGAGAGTGGCTGTATGGATGAGTGTGTGCTTGTATTAGTTATTGTATAAGAGTGTAAGTATGTGTTAGTATATGTTTGAATAAGTGAGGTGGTGTGTGTATAACTGTATAGGTGAGTAAATGGGAGTGTGATTGAGTCTTTGAATGACTGACTAGGTGTGTGAGTAACTCTATGGATGAGTGGCGGTGTGTGAGTGTCTGTATAGATATGTGAGTGCATATGATAGTGCCGTATTGATGGTTGACTGCATGTATGAGTGACTGTATGGGTGAATGAGAGGATGTGTGTGTAGACCTAGGAATTAGTGAGTGGGTATGTACTAACTGGTATTGGTGTGTCTATGGTTTCGAAAATGGTAGTCTGTATTTTAGAGTGGGTGTATCAAAGGTTATATTAGGGTATGAGGAGGTGCATCAGATTATCACGTGGATGATGTCATCAGTGATGTCATTTGAGATGTCATCAGTGATGCCATGTCATGAATGATGTAATATGTGACGTCATCAGCAGTGCATTGTGGAGCGCGAGTTATAGTTAGCTGAACTAACTATAACGGCCAAATTTCTCTGGTTTTGTACGAGTGAAATGTCCAACTAACTATAACGTCCCTGAAACCTGTGGTTTTTCAGTGAACTTCTAAGGTTTTTTAAATGCTAATTTCTAACTATAACGTCCCTGAAACCTATGGTTTTTTCAGTGAATTTCAAAGGTTTTTTAAATGCTAATTTCTAACTATAACGTCCCTGAAACCTGTGGTTTTTTCAGTGAATTTCAAAGCTTTTTTAAATGCTAATTTCTAACTATGCCTACAGAGGTAGGACATGTGCAGAAAGAGGAAGAAAGGCGCAGAAAGAAGCAAGAGAAATGCAGAAAGAGGCAACAGAAGTCCAGAAAGACGAAGAAAGTTGCAGAAAGAAGCAAGAGATGTGCACAAAGAACCAACAGAGGAGCAGAAAGAGGCCTTGTTGCAAAGTCATCCTGTGCCCCCAACTTTTTGCTGACGGGTGCTGGTGGTAACTGACTCTGACTAACCAGGCCCGGAGCCAGTGCTATGCTGAAAGACACTTAGAATACAGTGAAAACACCTACATACACTAGGGTACACTATGGGTTGGGGTACCCCTGTGATTGGCATGACCTCCCCTGTATGGTCCTAGTACATAATAGGGCAGGGGGATTAAAACTACCTCTAACTAAGAGGTGCAGAAGGAGGCAAGAGAAGTGCAGAAAGAAGCAACAGAGGTGCCGAAAGAGGCAAGAGAGGTGCAGAAAAAAGCAAGTGAAGTGCAGAAAGAGGCAAGTGAGGTGCAGAAAGAAGCAAGAGCAGTGCAGAAAGAACCAACAGAGGTGTAAAAAGAGGCAAAAGGGGTGCAGAAAGGGGTAGGAGAGGTGCACAAAGAGGCAAGAGAGGTACAGAAAGAGGCGGGAGGGGTGCAGAAAGAAGGAAGAGAAGTGCAGAAAGAGGCAAGAGAATTGCTGAAAGAAGCAACAGAGGTATAGAAAGAAGCAAGAGAAGTGCAGAAAGAGGCAAGTGAGGTGCAGAAAGAAGCAAGAGCAGTGCAGAAAGAACCAACAGAGGTGTAAAAAGAGGCAAAAGGGGTAGGAGAGGTGCACAAAGAGGCAAGAGAGGTACAGAAAGAGGTGGGAGGGGTGCAGAAAGAAGGAAGAGAAGTGCAGAAAGAGGCAAAAGAATTGCTGAAAGAAGCAACAGAGGTGTAGATAGAAGCAAGAGCAGTGCAGAAAGAACCAACAGAGGTGCAGAAAGAGGGAAGAGGGGTGGAGAGAGAGGCAAGAGGGGTGCAGAAAAAGGTACGAGGGGTGCACAAAGAGGCAAGAGAGGTACAGAAAGAGTCAGGAGGGGTGCAGAAAGAAGGAAGAGAAGTGCAGAAAGAAGTAACAGAGGTGCTGAAAGAGGCGCAAAGGATGCAGAAAGAGCAAGAGAAGTGCAGAAAGAGGCAACAGAGGTACAGAAAGAGGCAAGAGAGGTGCAGAAACTGGCAGGAAAGGTGCAGAAAGAGGGAACAGGTGTGCAGATAGAGGCAAGAGCGGTGCAGAAAGAGAAAAGAGGGGTGCAGAAAGAGACAAGAGATCTGCAGAAAAAAGCAACAGAGGTGCTGAAAGAGGCAAGTGAGGTGCAGAAAGGGGCAAGAGATCTGCAAAAAAAAGCAACAGACGTGCAGAAAGAAGCAAGAGAAGTGTAGAAAGAGGCAATGGAAGTGCAGAAAGAAGCAGCAGAGGAGCAGAAAGAGGCAAAAGGGGTGCAGAAAGAGGCAAGAAAAGTGCAGAAAGAGGCAACAGAGGTAAAGAAAGAGGCAAGAGAGATGCAGAAACAGGCATGAAAGGTGCAGAAAGAGGGAACGGGTGCAGAAAGAAGCAAGAGAGGTGCAGAAAGAGAAAAAAGGGGTGCAGAAAGAGGGAAGAGATCTGCAGAAAAAAGCAACAGAGGTGCTGAAAGAGGCAAGTGAGGTGCAGAAAGAGGCAAGAGATCTGTAGAAAAAAGCAACAGAGGTGCTGAAAGAGGTACGTGAGGTGCAGAAAGTAGCAAGAGAGATGCAGAAAGAAGGAAGAGAAGTGCAGAAAGAAGTAACAGAGGTGCTGAAAGAGTCAAGAGAGGTGCAGAAAAAAGCAACAGAGGTGCTGAAAGAGGCAAGTCAGCTGCAGAAAGAAGCAAGAGAGGTGCATAAAGAGGCAATAGAAGTGCAGAAAGAAGCATCCCCACGGTCCCGCCGGCTCCCCGCGTCCAGCAGGAGCCGGCATTGCTTTTGCACAAGGGGAGCTGCAGACATGCAGCTCCCCTTGGGCAAAAGCAATCTGCTTTGCTTCATTGAAGCGAGAGCAGGTTTTCCTGCTCTCGCTTCAATGAAGCAAAGCAGAGTTTGCATGACAGGGCGGGAGCCGCATGGCTCCCGCCCTGTCATTGCAAACAGCATTGTCCCGGGGTTGGGCACCCCAGGACACTGCAGGAGCCGGCCCTGGCGAGTGGCAATCCCCAGGGCCATCAAGGGCTCTTGGAGGGGGGCCGCGCGGCCCCCCTCCCTTACAGTTTAAAGCCCCGGGGAGGTGGTTGTCCCCGGGGCTTGGGGGTCCGCAACGGACCCCTGAATTTAATTAAAGAGTGCCCCGGGGAGGTGGCGGTCCCCGGGGCAGCATGGGGGGGCAGGAGCCCCCCCACGCATTTAACAATTAAGCCCCGGGGAGGTGGTGGTCCCCGGGGCTGCGGGGGCCCCCGTGGGCCCCCGCTACACAATTAAGGAATGCCCCCAGGACCTGGCCCACCCGGGGGCTTTGAAAACAAAGCGCAGGAGACTGCGCTTCATTTTTTAAAATTTTCAGACACATTCACGCAACAGGCGCGACCCCGCCTGATTTGTTTTTAAAAAAATGCTTTTTTGGGGTCTGGGGGTCCCTGTGGGACCCCCTGAGCAGGCCTGGGGGGTCAGAGTGTTTTTACCCTGCCCCCTTTTCTTGTTTTTTTAACTTTCTTTTACCTTTTTATTTTTCCCTCCATCTGAGGCACAAGATGGCTGCCAACACTTCCTGGTTTGAAGTGTTGGCAGCCAATCAGAGGCAAGCTCGTGCTTGTGTGGTTAGGCTCCGCCCAGATATCAAAAGTTTTCTTTTCTTTAATTTCTCAGCAACTACTGAACGGATTTACACCATTTAACAAAAAGGGCTCTTTGTGAACCAAGCGCTACCTTTTTGCCAAATTTGGTGTAATTCCGTTCAGCAGTTCGGGCTGTAGCTTTGTCTAAAGTTTCCTACGGAAATTAACATGGGGAAAACGTGTTTTGGGACGCCCCTTTTTTCTCGGCCCACACTTGTTGAATCACCCCGAAACTTTCAAGACAGGAGATGACCAGAGCGGGCCACTAGTTTTGAAAATTTCGCGATGATTCGTCAACCGGCGCCAAAGTTAAGGGGAAAAGAAAAAACGCTTTTTGAATAGAAATGAGGTCCTAACTATAACTACCTACTGGCGACCGCCAGTAGGTAATATATATATATATATATATATATATATATATATATATATATATATATATATATATATATATATATATATATATATATATATATATATATATATATATATATATATATATATATATATATATATATATATATATATGTCTGCCTCTCTCTACCTGTCTCTATTGCTTTCTAGCTGCCTCTGTCTGTTTGCCTCTAACTGCCTGTGTTGTATTCATCCCTTTATATCTATCTGTTGTGTATGTGTGATTAATGTATTCCTCAGTGATCGTCTGTCTCTCTGTCACTGCCCCTCTCCAGCTACCAGTCTCTGTCCCTCTGTGGCTCTGCCCCTCTTTGTGTGTCTCTCTCTTTGGCCTTCAGTGTATCTCTGTCCCTCTCACTGACTCTGTGTCTCTTTTTTCTGTCTCTGCCACATCCTTTCCCACTGCCCCCGATCTCTCTACCTGTGTTTGGCTTACAGTCTGTTCCAGCATCTGCAGGGACAGAAGTGTGTTCTGGGAATAATCTGACCCTACATCTGCTGGGACAGCCTTTAAAAAAAGCTCAGAAATTTCCCTAAAAATAAGTTAAGTTATGGTTATGAAATAAACATGAAACCCCCTGAAATTGTCCAGTTCTGGTTAGCTGCACAAACCATAAATGCACACCTGCCAGGAAAACCATAGCGCGACCACCAAATACAACTTTAAAATCCGTTCTGACTTGTCAAGAGCCACACAAGATAGACAGTGGGAGCTGGGAAACCACATGCAAGAGCTCAGATCTCTGGGAGCAACAGTACAAATGAAATTTCCAGCTTTACTAAGGATTATGTGGAAGAACCAGACCCACAATATTAGAGAACCAAGAGAAGTGGTCAACCTAATAGAGCAGATTAAATCACAACTTTAGGAGGTCAGCATCAGTGTAAAAATATAGCCTCGTGATGACGGCGCTCGAATAGGACAAACCAGCTTTGTCCAATGACAGTAGGGAGGGTTCTCCAGAGGAGGGGGGGGGGGAACAATTTTGTTAAGTAAGTGCACTTCTTTTTTGTTTAGGTGGGGAGCATTAGGGAAAAAAACGCAAAACAAAATGGTCCAATGTGCAAAACATGAGTTTAGACAAGCTCCCGATGAATCAAGAGAGTACCGTGAAAAAACAAATAAAGAAAAAGAATGGCCAAAAGGTTGGGTAATAAGAAGATAAATGTTATATCTTGGAATGTGAACGGCCTCAGGGTTAAGAAGAGACGTCAGAAAATCTTTGAATACCTAAAAATAATAAAGTGTGATGTTATAATATTGCAAGAAACCCATCTCCTAAAATCAGAATGGAAGGAGATCATGAAAAACCAAAATTGGATTGATAGTTACATTTGCACAAATCAAACCTGTTGTGTTAAGGGGATAGCAATTATTTTTCAAAAATCGTCAAAAGCCCTAATTTTAGAAGAACATACTGACACAAAGGGAAGATGGGCAGTCGTCAAAATAAAGCTTGAGGGAAACCTATATACTAAAGCTGGGTATTATGGCCCAAATATGGACGATCCGGAGCCGCTTCAGGCCCTATATGCCCAACTAATAGAAGCTTCCGCCCCAATCATCCTGGGAGGTGATTTCAATTTGTTACTAGTGTTGTATTCCTCTTAGGGTGTCCGTATATAGGTTTTCCTGTATCATGTCCTTATATAGGCACAATTCGCCCTGCCCTTATATAGGCATAAAATCCCAGTCCTTATTTAGGCATTAAACCGTGCACTCCAAATACAGGCATGGTCTCCGACATCCGTCCACCCTAACGTCACAACGAGTTCTTGAAGAACAGACCCTTAGGCTTCGGGAGTTTCCCTAGCACAGGACTATTGATTTCTTCAAGGACTCATCTATTATGCATGAACCGTTATACCTTAAGGGTTCATTCATGACGTCTTCCGCTGTCCGATTCACGTCAATGCTAACATTCTGAGGTACCTCTCAGGTATAAATATACCTTCCCTAGCTCTTGTAAATCAGAGGAGACCTCGACTTCAGAGGAGCCCGTATCCCGGCCTGACGCATTGAGAAGACGCTGTCATCCCTGCACGCAGAGAGTCCAGCTTTCAGTGATCTAACTTCCCTCGCGGAGTGTTGGAGTTCGAGTCTGGCAAGAGATTCCCACCTCTCTCATTCTTAAGGTATGGAGCTGACTAGAACCTAGAGGGACTCTTGGCATACTAGGCATACTAGGCATACTAGGCATACTAGAGAATACTTCACCTACTTCATACCTCTCCCTACACCTAGGTTAGGTTAGGTACACTGGGGTAGAACTAGCTTAGAGACGCATCGTATGAGTACTCGCATTTTTAGCTCATGTTATTTATGTATGTGAATATACGCTAAAAGATAATGCTAACGCAGTACTATTTATTTCTACTGCTTACTCTGTACATTATTTATCTTGCATACTGTCTTGTGATCGTAACAGCACATATCACCTACATAAGTAACAAGACTGTTCAATAAATCCTTTTATTGAAACGCCCGTCTATTCTTTCTGTGTAACTTTGAGGAAAACTAAGCATGCACGATTGAGCTGAGTGAAACGGTTATCTATTGTTTCCACGACTCTGGGACACGTTCTGATTCTAAAGGGAAACAAAGTTGTCATGTTTTGCGGCTGCCAGAAACTACTCCCTTCTTGTTATCCAAGGAGTTTCTAGTGGCCTCTGAGCTAGCTGGCACAAGTAATTAAGTTTAATATACTCGATAGGGACATACCGACCTTAGTCCTATGTCAAACCTATAGGGTATATTATTCCAATGCGCAGAGCCTATTAGGGAAATAGGAGACGTGACGTGGCGGCGGCAAGATGGCTGCTTGTTGTAGCGGCTCTGCCACCCGAGTCCGCTCATCCGCTTACAATTCCATCCACAGCGGCCCATCCGTGGATATATACCACGGAATTGGACCGAGAACACTGTTGTGACCATCCTGGTCCCAGGAGCGGTGTGCGGGCAGCCCTCCTGAGCCTGTAAATCACGGCCGGAGCCCTGAAGGCGCTTCGTAACTGAAAGATGGTGGCTGGCATATTCAACAAAGCTGCTAAGGACCTGTGAGGGCACGAGCGGTCCCCGGCCGGGGGCAGACCGCGACCCCCCCTGCCGGTACCGGGAGCGATCGGTGCCGGAATAGGGAAAGCACCTGGCGAGAGCACCGTAGCTGCAGCCAACGTGAGCCAGGAGTACGGGAGCCTCCGTCCGCTAGTGGGGCCCGGTCGCAAAAAGGAGCCACGGCTGCGTCGGAGCTGCCGGACATGTTCATGAAAGCGGAGGTGAGCGGCGAGCCCCCCCCTCCACCTAACCGGAGTTGTGTGTGTGATCCTGGCTGTGGGTATAGCGACTGATGCGGGCACTTGAGGAGCTGTGGCTGAGGCAGACGGACTCTGCGAGGAGCTCGGACTGCCTGGGGGCCTTCGCCTGCTGTGCGGCGTAGTGTGGTGACCTCGTCGGAGCTGCCGGGCAGGTGAGGAGGGATCTAGCAGTATTTGTGGCCCGCTGGACGTGCTGGCGATAAATTGCTGCATGGGCTGCTATCTGACGTGCAGCAGCTGACTGGGCCTGTGGGCGCTGAAGACTGTCTCCCCCCCGTCGGTGATAGCTGGGTGTGCGACCTGATGGGGAGAGGGCATCAACGCTGTTCCTAGGGGCCACGTGAACGTAGTGGTGAAAATGGTGCACATAATAGACTACACAGAATGCGCATGGTGGGAGTTTGGAGCTGTTCTTTGGCTTGCATTTTCTGTTGATCTGGGGACCGCCATTTTGTGTCGAGGTTGTTGTGACTGTTACTCTGGGCCCACCATCTTGTTGGCCTCGACTGATTCCTGGATCACTGCTTGCCGCCGGTCCACGCCTTTGGTCGCCTTCCTGTCCTTTGCCCCTGGATGGCCCCCTCTGGGATGCAGTCTCCCCCCCATACATTAATGGCCACTAATTAGGCTCCCTTATTTTCACCCCCGCCTCGAGGTCCCCCAAATCACCGAGATGACCCATCGCGGTGATCGATTTTGGCATTGGACTTAATGACTGTGACCCCACTTGGGTTTGGGCCTGCTTACTCTAATCTTTTTGGGCTCCCATGAGGTACTTGTCTTCCACTGCCGATCTGCCTGAACTGATCTGCTTCCCATCCCCCTGTTTCTACTCCCCTCCCCATTTCCTTCTATCCTCCATTGGGGACTTGTCCTTATATGTTTGTCTATGCAACTGTAACTAAATGTAACTATGCATAACTGTTATTCTTGTTAACCCTGACCTTGGAGACCTGAGTAACATGGCTGCTGCCCGGTGGAGCTGCTAGACAGCTGTAGAGGAGATTGACCCTGGTTTTCCCCCTTGGCCGTCACCTACCCAGCCGGTCATTGGGCACTGTTCTCCTTGTCTCCCTGCTGTGTGTCCTTCCTCCCCCTCCCTCTGACGAACTACTGTAACCTTGTTTTTTGCCTGTGTTTTTACTATGCTCTTGTAACGGATGTAATTTGTATTTGTAACTCAATGTTCCTCATGTAAAGCGCTCTGATACCCCGGGTCTAGCCAGCGCTATATAAAACTCTTCAAATAAAAAAAGGAGCTACACTACATGGCGCCCAACGGTTTGGTAAGGCCGTAATTTAACGCTAGATACGGAGTAACTCAGCTGTGCTTTTTCTCTCAGAGACCCCTACCCATATACTCCAAAAGACGTCTGGAGTGGGCAGGGTTAAGTATCCGCCACAGCAAAATAGGGAAGCACCCTATATATTAGCTGTTTGGTTTGCTCAACGTTGAAGGATACAGTGTTCCAAAATATTGTGCTCCTTATCTTTTTGTTTCCTTGAAACTTGTTCTACATTTTTCAAAAAACAAAAATGTCCATACACGGGGACAAATTACACCGAGAACGGTGGAGCTGCGGCTGACCCAGTCGTAACAGCTTTTAACTTTACAGGTTTAAATGAAACCGAGGAGGGTGTTATAGACATCCATCCAAACTTAAGAAGAGCCATCACTCTAAAACTTATAAAACACGGCCTACCACCGAGAGGCGGTAGAGCAGTTTTCAGTGATAGAGGCACATGAATCCTTTCAGACAGAGGTATTCTATTCATGGATAGAATTCCCAGAATCAAATCCAGTAACAAAACTGTTTCACTTCTACAAGAAAGATGATCCACCAGAGGAATATATTCCTTTCGAGGATATTGAAATTCCATTACATACCAGGAGCATCAGCTCTGGTTTAAAGGCGCCCTAAAACATCACAGACTCTCTACTCAGTCATGGGTAAAATGCCCACAAAACGTGAGCAAATTCCATTCTGGATAGCTCAAAAGATTACTCAAATAGAAGCAGTATTTCCAAATACTAGCCCTTATGAGAAACACAGAATCCTAACAATCAGTTTACCAATGGGGATCACACCACAACTGGAAGACTGCACCACTTGGGGCTCAGTCTTTGCTGCCATCTATACTAAAACACATGGCATTCCGTCAATTGCGGTAATACCTGATGTCCTGAAACAAATTCAAAACGAATACGGGGCAGAGCCTGCTCTGAATTTAGGTATGAAATTACTGAAAAATTTTGACCTGGTCTCAACAATAATATTATCTAATATTAAAGGGGAGGCAGCAGCAGTGGCGATCCGCCAACGATTAAGGGAATTCGATGTTACAGAACATCAAACTGAGCTACCCAGAATAATTGAACAATCCTATGCAGAATTAGGCAGAGATAGTTTGGGTGGAAGACCATTAAAACCAAAACTATCTGAGAATCCTGAAAAGGACTCTATTAAACAAACTCCTACATCTTCTAAAAAGAAGTGGGAAACTAATAAACAAAATTCAAACGAGAAACGTTCTCAATCCCGAGGTAGGTCTCCTCAAAAGGAGCCCTCTGAAAGGAGGTATAACCTCAGGAATAGGGATAATTTGAGAAAACCTGACAGGTATCAAGATGCTGATACACGTTCCTCTCGTACCTTTCAGATCTCGTCACAGACATCGGGAAGAAGAGGACGGTCAGAACGTAGAGAAGAACGCGTAAAATCCAAGGAAGATAAACACGCTCCAAAAAATAAAACAAAACCTCAATTCTCCAAAAAGAAAGTAGCAGGTCTAAAGATCAGACATGCCGAGGATACTGAGAACACAACTCAAGAACGGAGAATGGGCTCAGACAATGCTGGACAGTGCAGCAGAAGTCACAATAGTTCGCCAGAACCTGAAGGAACTTCTGGAGATAGTGGACTTGAATGAGTACATTACAGTTGAGACTGTAGACACCAGGGTTAGTACTCCACAAAGGTTATATGAAATAACACTCCGAACGGAGGGAGATATACCTAGACAGGTGAAAGCACTCTTTTGGGGAAAACTTTCAAGGGGCTATGACATACTTCTAGCAGAAAAAGACTGGCCACCACAATTTGTCAGGGAGTGCCCACATGGCGAGGACATTATTATGCCTGCCTTCTCTAACCATATTCCAATTCATCTTAAATATACTTATGCCAGGAAATGGGCAGTAGCCCAGGCCCCAGCATTATATAAAAATCATGTAGGATGGGATGAGGACTCACCTTACCATAAAATACATCTGAAACATGAACCAACTGCACAAAGGCAGTATCCAATAAAGCAAGAAGCTAAAAAACAGGTCAGGGAGATCTTAGATCAACTTGAATACCAAGGGGTGATTGAAACATGCACCTCCTCAATGAACAATCCTTTGTTTCCTGTCTCCAAACCAGACAACACCTATCGTCTGGTTTGGATTACAGACATTTAAACACTTGTTCTAAAACATTTGCAGTTCAAAATGCACATAGTACAGCATTAATGAATAACATTGTGCGTAAAAAATATAAAACCACATTAGATATCTCAAATGGTTTCTTTTGTCAAAACATAGCACCTGAAAGCAGGTACTTAACAGCTTTCTCCATAATGGGGACCCAGCGTCAATTTTGTCGACTCCCACAAGGGTTCAAGAACAGCCCGGGGTTATTCTCAGCGAGAGTAACAGAGTTACTACAAATTTATGACAATGAGGCATTGTCCTATGTCGATGACATCTATCAGACGGACGATGACCTGGACAAACACTTGAACAGGGTAAGCACCATTATACTGGGCTTCGCCTCTGAGGGCTACAAGTTCAACTTTAAAAAGTCCCGAATTGCCCATCTCAATGTCCTATTTCTGGGATATGAGCTTTCAAGTGAAGGCAAGAGCTTGGCAGCTAACTTTTTAGAAAGGTGTGCGCTGCTCCAACCTCCAAAAACGCTAAAAAACTTACAATCCATCCTGGGTTTCCTAAACTTTGGAAAAACATACATTCTAAATTATGCAGAAAGGGTTAAACCTCTCTACGCATTAATCAAACCTGATTTTTCTATCAAGAATTGGACACAAGAACACACAGAAATCTTTCGTTCACTACAGGCTAACATGTTAGCAACAAATCACTTACAAACACGCGTAAGTCAACGCAATTTAGTGATCCGAATAATTTCGGGTCAATGCGGATTCACCTACTTAACATTTAATGAGGGTGAAAAAATACCAATTGCATACAAATCCCATTTGTATACACAAGCAGAAATGCGCTTCACTTCAACTGAAAAAATTCTGACAGCAGTTCAAACCGCTGTGGCAAAAGAAAGAGACCTAGCACAAGAGAAACGCATTATTGTTGTTACCCCAGTACCTGCTCTAGAAGCGGTCACAAAAGCAAGCATTCCAAATGCTAAAGCATTACATCCAAGATGGATACAATGGGTCAATTCTCTTGCTGCAACAGATGTTGAATATGTTTTTGATCCTGATTTAAAAACACAAGCGTTCCTGCAATATGAACAAGAATGTCCTCTGCCCACTGAAATTCTGCCTCTCGATCAGTACGAATTCATAATTTACACTGACGGATCCGCACAACCCGCAACAGGGGGTAAGCAAGCTTACAGTGCAGCATGTGCAATCGTTAAAGGTCGCATGCGAGATGGCATCTTCAGACCTATGGTCACAAAAACACAATCTCTAGGAGATTGCACAGCTCAGCGAGCTGAACTACAAGCTTTCAAACTGGCACTTGAAAATACAGATCGCGAATTCCCCACACTAATCGTGTGCGATTCTTTTTACTGTGTGCAGTCGTATAGTGAATATATACAAAATTGGCTTGAAAACGGGTTCAAAGATGCAAAAAGTGGCACAATAAAGCACAAAACGCTTTGGGAACAAGTAGTTCAGTTGAAAAACGAACTACCAAAGGCTCACGTGATCCACACACTGAGTCATCAACGTGATGGCGTTCACGTTGCAGGGAATTCATTGGCTGACGAAGCCGCAAAGGGGGCTGTTCAAACGGCTTCCATAGCTGCGATCACTCGTTCGAAAACGAAAATAGACAGTGAGATAATGTTGGCTGTCAATGCTACAAGCAAAGGCAGTGGTGCAGCGTTACCAAAAAAGTTTCCACTCAAGTACTCTTATGTAATTGATGCGAACAACGTTCCTTTTGCTCGAATCCCTGGAGTGGGGGATAGGGAAATTCCAAACAAGGAACGTAGATTAGGACTAATCCTAGCAGCACACGAAGGGATAGCTTCTGCCCATGCAGGTGTTTCTGCAACAGTATCTTTACTCAAGCAAAGATATTGGTGGCCTGGCATTAGGAAACAGACCAAGAACTATGTTTTAGAATGCGACATATGCCAACAGATGAAAGTCTCCACAGTGAAACGTCCTGCGCAGACACCCCTGTTAATTTCAGACAAACCATTAGCTTGTGTTTACCTGGACCACTGCGGTCCCTTGCAAAGGGACGGTAACTATAAATATATCATGGTTGCAGTGGATTCATGCTCTAGGCTCCTATGGATATGGCCTCAGCGCTCGGCTGACGCTCGAACTGTTATAAAAGATTTGCGAGTCTTTATCGGCACATACGCAATAGGCACGCTACATTCTGACCAGGGCCCTGTGTTTAGCTCTCGGGCTTACAAAGAAGCCATGGCCAGTCTGGGCGTTGCATTGCGGTACTCCTCTCCATTCCATCCTGAGGAAAATTTGGTTGTGGAAAGGAAAAACCGGGACATAAAGCAGTCTATAACAGCTAGGGTATTAGGTTCGGGTGATGGGTGGGTCAAACATCTATATGGGGTCCAACGCTCATTAAACAATTTGCCAAGAAGTTCTCTAGGGGGGGTCACTCCATATGAGGTCCTATTTGGGACAAGAATGTGGGTACCAGACCTCGAACACGTAGGCACAGTGGTGGAAAATAAACCCTTTGATATCAAAGATCGTTTGGCTGTTTTACAGGACTTAAACAAATTAAAAACGAAACAAAGCAACGTGTTCCTGCAGCCAACCACCACTGGGGATCAACCGGCTGTCCCAGCAAGGCCTGTCTGGATTCCAAAAGTTGGGGATCTGGTCAGAGAAAAGATTGCGGTCAAGAAGGAATTTGGACCTTCTTACAGACAACCAGTACCTGTCCTAGCTGTTCAAGGAACAAGAACAGTACTACTGCCGCCCCTTGCTGGAAAAAAGGAGAAAAGATTTGTGTCCATCGACCTCATCAAACCACAGTATGTGGCCAATACTAAATAGGAGGCCTCGTGGACTCCGACCTAGTAGCAGACGCACTCCTCTCGCTACTATCCAAGAGGTTCAGACTGAAAGACTGATAACCATCAAGAATTCAGCAGTAACAGATGAAGGACTGAGCAACAATGCTATGGAACTCATCCCTCTTGAAACTCAAGTAACAGTTTGTCCAAATACACCTGTCTACACCAACGTAGCAAGTGATCAACTGGTTCCAGCGATTTCTACAAATCCTGATGCAATTTCAACAATTGACAGAACTGCTTCTGGCTATTTCATTAACTTTGATACGTTCTCAGAAGATCCCAGTGAACCTGAAACGACGCCAGCATCATTAACTTTCAAACAGCAAGTACAAGACTTTCTTCACTTTCTGAAAAAGACTTATCTGGTTTCACCATGGATTGAACTCTGGATTATTTCTGGAATATTTGTTTTCCTGCTTTGGCTAGCTTTGGTTATGACTATGAGCGTGCTTATAAATGGCAGATACATCCATGTGAACAATGAAAGAAAAGATGTGAACTTACTTTTGAAACCACATAAATCTTCCCATCGTGAAGCAAGAGACTTGTCAACAGTGAACATCACAGCCGTTCCTATACAGGATGGTATAGTGTGGGACAAAACAGATTTTGATATCTTCGGCCCAACGGAACAATTGAACATTCCACAATTGTTTAAAATTTCACTAAGTGATCTTATTTTGTCCAATACCTATTCTGATGATTGGGACTTTGAGACTGTTAACGACATAATGTTTGACCTAGAAAAATCTGCTGCATTTTCTAAAAATGAATATTTAGAGGGTTCATCAGACTATGAACAGCTGTATTGCTATAACCACTATGGTCATCATTATTTGCATAAATCTGCATACCCTAGAAATGTGTTTATGTTTAACCAATGGGAGCATTGTCCTACACCACCAAAAGGTAGTTCAAAAACATTTGTTAATAAGTTTCCATATTTTTCAGGATACAATATATCTGATCCAGAAACGTTTTACTATAAAAATATAAACAAAACAGGACTGAAAATTATGTTAACAAATACAAAACAGATTTATTCTGCAGCATTTATTACCCAACTGTCTAGACATGGTTTCGACTTATGGAAAGAGACAATAGACACAAAAACGGTCTGGGGTACTAAAGATTGGCAAGTGCAGGGGATAGAAGCTTTACTTAGAGCATGCATCATCCCTCAGCAAATAATGTTTTTGAATGAAACTGTCCAACAAACGTCTTGTCTTGGACTAGCCAAGATCAAAGAGATGAAAACACCTTCTGTACCAACACCTGCAAGTGATAACAATACACAGGCAGCGGTTACAGTTGACACAATACTACAACTCAACAGAACTAATACTGATTGGAAAAAATGGTTGATCTGGCCCACAGACACGAACAACTGTCAGGAAAGATTCCTGACTACAACTCAGGGCTTTACTATTCATAGGCCAGACCCAAGATATGTCCAAAGACAACATCCGGGGGTAGTAACAACATACAGGTTAGGAAAATTATGCCTCGATTGGCTGCAGAAATCTACACTACAGGATGTGAAACAACACTTATCCTTACTTAAAGAAGACGCAGACCTTAGGGAATTCTTGCTTGGACCAAGAAAACCGCGTCAAAAACGTTTCATATATGCCGGCATTTATGCTGCCTATAATGAAGCATGGAAAGTGTCACAGATAGAGGCCGCAGAACGAATACGTGAACTTGATCGTATTAATTTAGAGAAAACTCTCTCTGTGGTCGACAATGGGTTAACAACTTTGTCCTCCAGAATTTATTCATTGGACAGTATTGTATCCTCTGCTATCGACATACTAGAACAAGATCTGGCAATGTTACAACAAGGCCAATCTCAATTACGTTCTATTGTGTTATTAAGCTGGACGCTGCAATCTTTGCGAGCGGGCTATGTGCCTTGGCGTTTTATCAACACGACGGCGCTGTTTGCAGAATACAATCTCACTGATAAACAGATCGAACTGGCACAAAGAGGAGCAAAGTATACAGTGCTGAGCATTGAAAAACTGGAAAAGTTACCATTCACAGTGGCAGAAAAACCAGCTACAGAATGGCTTATTCATGGCAAAATCTCACTACCTGTGACTACTTTTCAGTTTCAGTATTGCCTCAAACAAATGCAAGCAGGCAAATATGAAAGGTTGGGTAAGGAATACATTAAGACATCTTGGAATTTACCATACACATATAGATGTTGGAGTGGGGATCGTGAAGTGTTTCTGAGCGGTACACACTGTAAAAATGCACTGAGCGGTTCACTAATATGTCAGGACATTTCTTTACACGGGGCTTGTAATGGTTCTGTGGCAAATTTGTCTTGCCACCAGCAGGGTACACCAGCTGCTGTGATTAATCCAACGTTTGGACAACTTTCTAATGGGAGTTACCTCATGTTGAATGATCAGAGTTGCTGCGGCATGTTGCCAGGCATCCCATATCTAGTAACGGTGAACTCCAGGGTCACTTGCTGTATGCAAGTATTGTTTGCCCCAATAGACACAGTCAGGGAGTCGCCTTCGTGGCCTTCGCTGAACGTCTCTTTTATAAGATTTGATACTTTAAGCAGAATGAAAGCCATGCTTTTACAACAAACAGTGCCTTTGACCTCGGCCAAAGAAACTTATGATCTACAAATTGCAAGGACTTCGGCTGAGATACAAACTTTAATACGTACAAACTGCCCTATACATTTCGTAGAAATGATAGGACGTATCTTTAACATGTCTGATACAAGCGGAATTGTACAAGTATTTAAGACCATCTGTTCCGGACTGTTAGCACCTTTCCAGGCAGTCCTCGGAATCATCCCAAACTTTGCACATTTGGTGTTTGGTGGCATACCATTAATTCTAGCACTTGTTGCCGGAATTCTATTTCTCTTCCTGCTATTACGCTATGGCAAGCCTATTCGCAGACATCACTCCGAGCGAAGTGGAGAAAGCTCTCCTTGAACGAAAGTGCCGTGAGCGAATAGTACAGCTTTTTGGCATGACTCGTCTACGGGAACTTAATACCACGTGGTTCCTGTCATTCAGACCAATCTGGCAAGATTGCATCTTACCTGTTCTACGATGCCTGCTATGCGGTAAAGAATGCGTGTTGGACACCTGTCTAACATTTCCATCAGCTACGCCAACGGATATCGATACTCTGCTGGACCCGATAACGGCCCATGCTCTGTGTTGTCCCCAGAGGCTACCAATCCTGATGACAGCATTCATTGAGATCTCACAGACGCTTCCTGCTGCTGCTGAGGTACGAGATGGATCTACAGGCACACAGGTAACAACGGACACGAACATTGCTGCGGCATCCTATGCTGAAAGCGATGCTTCACATCTCTGTGCAATTAATCTACTACACGAGGTGTTCCGAATGTCACCAACTACAGTGGACGATATTTTGTCTACAGAAATAGATGATCTCATGTTTACACCAGACCCATACACTGACTCTGATTAAGCCCACAGTGTTCCAGAGATGCAATAACAATTTGGCCTTCATATTTCAAAAACTTGGAACTCTTCCCAAATTGAACTTTTTTCCGTTTTTCAAATTATATGGCAAGTCAATCTGATTGAAGTAGAACTATTCTTATAGTACGGACTTCGCTGTACTTCCTCAGACACTTTGTCATCTGGTTAGTCTAAAACGTTCATTAATTTCCATGACATGAAATGACTTTGATTTTTGAACAACTTATCGAACATTTTTTTTGTCACATGTAATTATTACTGCTTATTTCATTCCAATTGCATTTTATTTTCAAATATATACCTGAAATGAGAAGCAATGCTTAAAATGTACAGTACTTTTTGCATTCTAATAGGTTATTTAAATGCTTTTAAGAAATATTTTAGCAATATGCGGTACTCCATTTTATGTTTAGCATTTTAAATGTTTAGCATTTTATTATTATCGTACACACGAAAGTGGAGTGGGTGTTGTATTCCTCTTAGGGTGTCCGTATATAGGTTTTCCTGTATCATGTCCTTATATAGGCACAATTCGCCCTGCCCTTATATAGGCATAAAATCCCAGTCCTTATTTAGGCATTAAACCGTGCACTCCAAATACAGGCATGGTCTCCGACATCCGTCCACCCTAACGTCACAACGAGTTCTTGAAGAACAGACCCTTAGGCTTCGGGAGTTTCCCTAGCACAGGACTATTGATTTCTTCAAGGACTCATCTATTATGCATGAACCGTTATACCTTAAGGGTTCATTCATGACGTCTTCCGCTGTCCAATTCACATCAATGCTAACATTCTGAGGTACTTCTCAGGTATAAATATATCTTCCCTAGCCCTTGTAAATTAGAGGAGACCTCGACTTCAGAGGAGCCCGTATCCCGGCCTGACGCACTGAGAAGACGCTGTCATCCCTGCACGCAGAGAGTCCAGCTTCCAGTGATCTAACTTCCCTCGCAGGGTGTTGGAGTTCGAGTCTGGCAAGAGATTCCCACCTCTCTCATTCTTAAGGTATGGAGCTGACTAGAACCTAGAGGGACTCTTGGCATACTAGGCATACTAGGCATACTAGGCATACTAGAAAATACTTCACCTACTTCATACCTCTCCCTACACCTAGGTTAGGTTAGGTACACTGGGGTAGAACTAGCTTAGAGACGCATCGTATGAGTACTCACATTTTTAGCTCATGTTATTTATGTATGTGAATATACGCTAAAAGATAATGCTAACGCAGTATTATTTATTTCTACTGCTTACTCTATACATTATTTATCTTGCATACTGTCTTGTGATCGTAACAGCACATATCACCTACACAAGAAACAAGACTGTTCAATAAATCCTTTATTGAAACGCCTGTCTATTCTTTCTGTGTAACTTTGAGGAAAACTAAGCATGCACGATTGAGCTGAGTGAAACGGTTATCTATTGTTTCCACGACTCTGGGACACGTTCTGATTCTAAAGGGAAACAAAGTTGTCATGTTTTGCGGCTGCCAGAAACTACTCCCTACTTATTATCCAAGGAGTTTCTAGTGGCCTCTGAGCTAGCTGGCACAAGTAATTAAGTTTAATATACTCGATAGGGACATACCGACCTTAGTCCTATGTCAAACCTATAGGGTATATTATTCCAATGCGCAGAGCCTATTAGGGAAATAGGAGCTACACTACACTAGACCCCAAGAATGATAGACACCCACCAGGAAGAGCATTAAACCTCCCAAAAATGAGAGAATGGCTGGGCAGATTTAAGGAGGATCTAGGACTAGTGGATGTGTGGAAAGCTAAAGGCATTCAAAGCAATAAATTCACCTATAAAAATCAAAAATATGGTCACGCATCAAGAATTGATTTTTTTTTATAGAAAAAACAATAAGTAATAACGTTAATATGGTAGAACATATACCTGCCCACCTGTCCGACCATTCCCTAGTCCACATAGAGATAAACCGAAGCTCTACCCAGGGGGCGAATAGATGGACGCTAGATCGTACACTCCTTTTAAAAGAACAGGTTATAGACAGTCTAAGGATTACAACTGAGGAATATTTTAAAAACAACATTAATAATGAAACCCCCATCCAGGTAGTTTGGGATGCGTATAAGGCGGTGCTAAGGGGAGCCCTTATTGGTCTGGCGGCCACAAGAAATAAGGAGACCAGACGCAATATTCAGCAATTAGAGCTAGAGATTTTAGATCAACAGAACATCTTAGAAACCGCAAATTCTAGTTTAGAACAAGAACAAGCAAAAAAAGAAATCTATAGAAAGAAGTGTGATCTGTCCAATTTATTGGAGGAGAGGGTAAGGAAAAAGTGGGAAGCTAGTTATTTCGCAAACTACGAATATGGGGAAGGTAGCGGGAAACTACTTGCATGGAAAATTAAAACAGATTCCAACAGGAATAAAATCACCGCAATACAAGGAGACACCATGGGGGAACAGGTGGTGGAGGATCAGGAGATCGAGAATGCCTTTACGGACTTCTTTTAAGTTTTATATGATGAAGATCTAGTGATGTCTAGTAACCGGGCTGATTGTTATCTTAGAGAAGCGGAAGTCCCAAGACTAGGAGAAGAACAGTGTGAGATGCTTAACGCAGAAATGACTGTGGAAGAAGTGATGGAAGCATTAAAGAGACTGAAGAGAGGGAAGGCAGCAGGTCCGGACGCACTGCCAGACGAACTATATAAAGTTCTAAAAGAAATATTGGCCCCTAGATTAGTGGAATTATTTAATATGGTTTTCTCCAAAGGCTTACCCCTCCCAAAAACCATTAATCTAATCCTAAAGCCAGGAAAGGACCCCTTAAAATGTGAGTCATACAGACCCATTTCCCTTTTAAACGACTACAAAATTTATACACAAATTTTAGCAACAAGACTAGGGCGTATCACTAAAAACTTAATCCACAAAGACCAGAAAGGCTTCATAAAGGGGAGACAAATGCACGACCTTACTCATCAATTGATAGGAGCTATTGATATTGCCACCCAAGAAAACATCCCCCTTGCCGTTCTCACATTCGATGCTGCTAAAGCATTCGATCGCGTAAATTGGTCATTCTTACGCAAAGTAATACTTAATTACGGTTTAGGCGACAATTTTTTTAATGCAATAACAAATATATACACAGCCCCGGTAGCAAAAATTCTTATAAATGGCAAGCTAACGAAAGAAATCCGAATTAAAAGAGGCACGCGGCAAGGCTGCCCCCTGTCTCCTCACCTTTTTAACATATACATAGAGCCCCTAGCTAGCCAGATAAGAAGATCGCAAGGTGTTATCCCTTTTAACTTTAATGGTTGGGTTAAGAAAGTGGCCTTATACTCTGACCATTTAATGGTGTTTACAAGCGATTTGAGTACTTCTCTTCCCACTATCACAAATTTACTAAATAAATTTGGTGAAATCTCCGGATATCAGGTCAACCACCAGAAAACAGAAATAATGGTATGGAACTCTCAATTACCAACAGTAAATACAAAAAACAGAATAAAATATTTAGGGATTGAAATACTAAATAACATTGATGAGATTGCTCAAGTAAACTTCGATATAAGAGTGAACGAAACAAGGAAGCTGTTGAGATTTTGGGGAGGTCTACCCCTTTCTTTTATTGGAAGATCAAACATCATAAAAATGTCCATTCTGCCTAAGTTTTCCTTTATCTTTAATGCTATCCCTTTGGAGTTTGGAACTCACTGGATTAAGAAGATTCAAGGCGAAATTAATCAATTCATATGGGCCTCGAAAGGAGTGAGGATTGCAAGGAAAAAATTACGCAGGAGAAAAGTCCAAGGTGGTATTGCCATTCCTGATCTACTTTTTTACTACAGAGCTTTTCAGCTTAAGAATATCAGAATTCTTCTCAAAGATCGTTCTTTCTTTACACCCTACCTACAAGCAATTACAGGCATTAATCGTGTAATATATAAGTTTGGTCACCCAAAGTACTTCAAGAAAGTTAAATTGAAGGTCTTAATGGCAGCATGCAAACAGTGGTATGAGATAAGGAGAATCCTGAAAATTTCGTACAATAGTAGTCTAGCACCCATCTGGAACTCACCAGGAACTCCCGAATGCTTGAAAGACACCTTGGCAGGTGCGTTACAGAAGGCCGGCATCACGATGTGGGGGCAATTGCTTCAAGCAAACTCTTTGAAAGGCTGGGACTCTTTATCAGCAAGTACGGATGGGAAATTGGCCAGATTCAAATACTACCAATTGGCAAGCTGGGCAAAAGACCTGAAAGGCCCACAGGGAGACAAAACAGAGTTGGAAAAAGAACTACTAAGTGAACCAGCAAGAAAAGAAGTATCGAAATGGTATTGGCACATGATACAAGCAGGAGAAGAGGAATTTACTCTACCAACGGACCGATGGAAGAAGAATTTCCCTGCACAAGACCTGCAACATTTATGGCAAGTATCTTGTTCTTTACTATGGCATATAGTAGTATCTGCACCTCTCAGGAAAAATCACCTTTTCACCCTACACAGGGCATACTGGACGCCAGAAAAACTAACCAAAATGAATAGGCAAATGGTGAAAAACTGCCCAAAGTGTGGTGAAGCCAAGGCAGATGACATCCACATGTTCCACAAATGCTCCCATCTTGGTATATTCTGGGAAGAAGTGGGTAAGATCATTAACAAAGTATTAGAACAGAACATCGAGGTAAGCCCAATTACTGTTATTTTTGGTACAGCAGAAACAAATGACTCTCTTCTTGTTTTAAATAACAATCAAAAACATTTACTGTTTATGTTAATCTTATTGGCTAGGAGAGAAATTTGTATAAAGTGGATACTTGCCAATCCTCCAACTATAGCTGAATGGCGAGCTTCTGTGGAGAAATTTAGACAACTAGATAAATTCAGAAGGAAAAGCAAAAGGACCAAATTTTGGGAAACATGGGATAGAAATATACATGAAAATGGGGCATAATGGTAGGATAGGGAGGGACGTCCGATGATTACTTATAATGCAACAAAATCAAATTCGGAGATGGTCACCTTGGTGGTTCCATGAAAGACCGTCTTAGGGAATCTGGAGATTCTAAGACATACTCTCACTGAAAGGTGTGAAGGCAACCCCTTCTTCGAAAGTGTGAGAAAAAAAAAAATCCCAGTCAGAAACAGACTGGCAATTTTGGGATCTTGTCTACTCATATTACAACTTTTGCATAAATGAGGACTAAAAAACAAAAACAAAAAGCAAACCATAAATGCACACCTGCCAGGAAAGCCATAGCGCGACCACCAAATACACTGCTTGTGACCTCACTCGTGATGTGACAGATGACATCACAAAAGACATCACTGTTAACATTGCATATTACCATCCCATTTTTATTACTGATAGGATCACTATGGATACAGTATCCTTAATTTGTTTTGATGTGTGCTGTTGATGCTGTGTTGTTATTTAATGATGCTGTATTGTTCAAATCGTTAATTTATGGGTGTACATATTGTGAAGTCTTGAGCAGTGGATTTGGTGGGTAAATTACTATTTTCCCTATTTCCTTAGATACAGCCTTGGCTACTTGGAGTTGCTGGTTCCTGCCTTGACAGTCCAGTGCAGTATGTGCGAGCTTTAAGGTCAAACATCTGTTCAGCTACTTCACTTAAACAATTTAAGATTTATAATCCAGAATCTATTTTGCTAATCCAGCCTAGTGTTTGTAAACAAAAAGATAACTGGCTGACTCAAATGGATAAGCATGCATAATGCATTTCATGTCTTTGGTTCTTTTCCATCTGTTATTTATAAGGAGCATGTTTCTATAACTTATGTTACTATGTGAACAGACTTATGTCTGACTTCTTTAATGCTTTGACGATTCTAGCCACTCAGAATGGTCAAAACATTTCATCCAATCCTATTGGTTCATACGTTTAGCCCAGTTATATTGGTCAAAACATGTTGTTTATCCATGAAGACAGAGATGCTGAAATATGGAAGACAGCGCATTCCATCCAGAAGGCAGTGTGGAATCCTTAAGAAATTCTTCCTATTTTTTCAGCATCGGAAAAATGTACACATCAGAAACTGTATAGCCTGGAAAGATATTAATATGATCATTGTTAGAAAGGGCACATTTGTTTAAAACTCAAGATCGGTGGAAGTGTGTTTTGTGTATTGCAGCATGCATCTGTGGGTAAGATGTACTGGTCAGAACCTGCATCACACATGGAGGGTGGGGGGGAGGAAAATGAATAAAGGCACATAGGCTTATTGTTTCCAAGGCACCATTACATAAATTATCTTTCGCTATTTGACCAGCTATTTGCTCTTTTTTCACGAATGGACAATTTGAGTAACATATTTTGCTGCTCGTTCTTCACTAATAATAGTCATACATGCTTAATGCGGACCACTAGGTTGGCCACTCTTATAATGTCAAGTATACACTGATATCCCTACGACACCTGTTACAATAAACAAAGTGAGTTAATGCTAAATTTTGATACAGCAGTAAAGATGATTTTTTTCATTGTATGTTTTTCAAATTCCTCTACTAACCATTCGTCATAGATTTTGTAATGAGCAGGTGTGCCTTCCTCTTACAGAACTCCTGATTTGCCGCTGAATTCCAGGAATAAGTGTACTCCTAACATTCAATATTAATCCACCAGTAGTTCAGAAGGAAATCGCAGCAAGTTCTTTGTGAATTTTAGCTCTTATATTAAAAATTAGGAATGATGAATATTCAATGGAATTTTCGTCATTTGTTTGGATTTTTTAAGTATATACATCATTTAAACATTTGTAGAAGCCACGGAAAACAAGTCGAAAGCGTTTGCTGCTGATGTGTACTAACAGATATTTCATATCAATAAAGTGCTCCGATCGTTAACAAAGCCGAGCGCTGCCGGGGCGCGAGCCTTTCTACGTCCGCTTACGTGGCGTGTGAGATAGCAAACAGCGGTCGGCGGCAGATGCGCGCGCGCGGTCTGCTCCCCGGGGAGGGAGAGGGAGGGGACCGAGGGGTTCTGTAAACAACTTATTGTCTCCAAAAAAGTCTCACATTCGGCACGTCTGTGGCATTAAACAACTTTTCTCTCGGCAGATCGGCTACAGATCTTCAAAGCCAGACTGTAACTGTTTCCATAGAGGATAAGCTGCCCAAAGCGCAGGCACGGTCTGAATAGATATTCATGGCCGGCTGAAACTTAAGTAAATACCGTCTTGAAGACCTCAAGAGTGCCGCTAACCCCACAAGAAGAGCTTTGCGGTTTTGGCTCTACAGTTAAAGTTGTCATGGATAGTTACACATTGTGTACAATTCATGGTTCCTTTGCGCTCTGTAGTTAGATCTTGCTCCTAATATATATATATCCCAATATCCTTGGAGAGGGTAGAGCTTACTTGGAATAGAAGACAATATTTCAATATTTATATATAGGTTTTATATAGTGCTAGCTAGGACTGAAGGTATCAGAGCGCTTTACATATAATGTGAGATTGTTTGATTCAAGTACATACATATATACAGACAAAGGAAAAAAATATATATATATATATATATATATATATATATATATATATATTGGTATGGATAGATATATCAGGAGCAAGATCTAACTACAGACGTAATTCTCAGTCACATTTATCACATAGTGACATTTGTCAGTCACATAAATGCACTGAATAGATCAGCATTCTTACATATCAATTATGTTTTGTTGTTTCCAATGGTTTAACTATATATATCTAATGGGTCTAGCATGTGCAGAAAATGACATCACTGGTCGGCCTAGCCGCGTTGTGGGACATTTTGGGCCATATTTATGCCCCTGTTTGCATCGCTCTTGCATCACGCATTCTGCAGCACATATAGAAAGAGGAATATGCTTCTCAGGATTGTTTTTGTGGAGGAAGGTGTTCCTTCAAGCATAAAAAAATTCCTGCAGGCAACGCAGGCACCCTTGCACCATGATGCAAGGGTGCCTACGTTGGCACTAGGCAACCCATTGTGTGTCAGCACAGCGGGAAAAGTCAGGGATGCACCGTATGCCTTAAATATGGCGCATTCCTGCCCCTTTCAAGTGACACAGTGCAGTGCAGTGAGGTGACTTGCTGTGCGATTTCATAAATATGCCCCTTCGTATTTATTTCTGCATTTATAAATGACCACTATCTGCTTGGAATTGTACAGCCTATAGTAACCTATACATTTTTTTAACGTAAATGTGCAGTCTTGGGGTCTGGCTTGACAGAGATTTACATAGGTGGAGACTTACAACCTCTCGCATATATCAGCCACCGAATTGCTACCATGTACAAAACGTACACATACGATATTACACATACAAAGGTCCATTCTCCCAAGTAGGTTTGTGTCCATGAGGAGCCAACAGAAAATGATGGCTACACAAATGAAGTGGAAGAGAAACTTCACTCAAGAAGAGGAGGCATTGAGATCTATGTGGAGGACCACTAAGGAAATTATTTAGCCTGCCTTCTCACACCTTAGTGCAGCAGGCAAGCAGTCCATGTAGCAACATCTCAGCAACTAGGTGCATGCTATGGCGGTGGACACTCTGTAGGTTGCATCGAAGAGACATGTTTTTATGACCGGGACGAAATGCTCCGCATGTGGCACCAGGGTCAACGGCACGTATTGAACATTTCAAAGTAGTGGAACATAAAGGTTGTGAGCATCTGTGGCTGGTAAAATTTGAAAGTGGTGTAGTGCAAATGCATTCCCCAAATTGCCCATAGTAACCAAAACGAGAGACCCAGAGTTGTACCATTTGAGAATAGGGTAGGAGGGGGGTCTCTTTATAAAAATATTTAGCAAAAATGTGGCCAATTATGCATTTTAGAATACAAGGCTTACCAAAATAAATTTAAACCTAAAGCTCTGAAAGAACACTTGTGTGAAGCAAAACTTTCAAAAGCAGAAAGAGTCAGGACTCTAAGAAGCCCCAACTCACTTGTCATACCTCCCAAACTGAAAAGAAATCCTCTCAGAGACGCTCATTCTCCGGAAATGCACCTAGGATCTGGAACTCACTCCCTAAAGATCTCTGCTGCAGCCCCTCCTTTTCCTGCTTCAAACTGGACCTTAAATACCTACTGCTCAATAACTTCTTCAACACTCACACAAACCAAGCTCTTTTCCCAAAGCTCACACCCAAACCAACTAGACCCTTTGCGGCAGTCATTTACTCCATTAACTTATGCTGTTCTGATGTCCACATATTGTAACTACTTTGACTGCCTAACGATTTTCTTTGTCTGTATATATGTATGTACTTCCATCAAACAATCTCACATTATATGTAAAGCGCTCTGATACCTTCAGGTCTAGCTAGCACTATATAAAACCTATATATAAATATTACAATATTGTCTTTTACGCCAAGTAAGCTCGACCCTCTCCAAGGATATTGGGAATTCACCCTTCTTAAGAAAACTTTGAGCAAATTGAATCGGAACAATGGCTTTCAGTGGGCCGTGTCCCTCTGTGTCTCGGATCCAGCAGCAATTAAAAGTGGACCTTGAAACCGGTCCCTATCGGGCCCTATATTCATGTTCCTAGCTTTACAGAGAAATAAAATGACCGACTTGTGAATAATGAGTGTAAAACCCATGAAGTTAATCTTTGTCTGCTATGTAGTACCTGTAGACATTTCACGTTTGACTTAATCTTACATTCCATAAGTGTTTGTTTTGTACCAGGATTTTGTGTGTCTGTGTTTTTTTTCATGCAGCTTATTTCTCTTGAACAGTGTGTGCAGGTGTCTATGTGAGTTCAGGTTGTGGGTGTGTGTTTATATTCAGTCGTGATTGAGACCTCAACAGTTGAGGCTGAAGGTAATGCAATTTTCTAAGAGAGCCTGTCAGTTGGTTATTAAGGTGTTCAGAACACATGCTCATCCAATCCTTGACCTCTCTGCGGAGCACACAGAGCAATAGCCTCTTGTGCCAATTCTCTGTGAAAGTGTATGAATAAGATACAAAGTTTATGAAATATTGACCTGGCGGAAGTAAAAGAAAATGCA
The DNA here is from genome assembly GCA_963921515.1 of Calotriton arnoldi. Classification (NCBI taxonomy): domain Eukaryota; kingdom Metazoa; phylum Chordata; class Amphibia; order Caudata; family Salamandridae; genus Calotriton; species Calotriton arnoldi. The sequence continues at coordinate 94,340 of CAWUFW010017578.1, forward strand.
GGGCTTACAGGTAAGTAGGTGAATTGTGGGGATGTTGAAGTAAAGGAGATGAAAGAAAGTACAAGCATGAGAGGGTGGAAAAAAGGGTGCTGAAGAGCACAGAGATGAGGTGTAAGATTTACAGATGGAGGATTTGAAAAATGTGGGGAGGAAAAGGGTGTTAGAGTGAGTGGTTGCAGAGGAAAGTGGTGTGAAGGAAAGAATGCCAGTGAATGAGACACTCTGAAGACCACTACCCCTTCCTCAGACCTTAGTAATGTATAATTAAGCCTCATATTTTCAGAATGTAAAATATTTTCAATTCTAAGTATTCTCAACAAAATCATTATTGTTGCTTGTTTACCTGATACTGCTAATAAGCATTGGCAAAGGCAGTAGATCTAACTTGTTTGTGTGTGGTATGTCAGAATGCAATAACAGAAAGTTCACAGAGATGCATCAAAATACTGACCGGGTGCCATGCTATGGGAAGGAACATTTTTTAGTTAGCCCGTTTTAAGTCACGCCCCTATTTACATAGACCACGCCGATTGGAAATGATTTCTAGTTGTGCTTCTTAGGCCACATCTGTTTTAGAGACCCCACACTTTTTTCATTCCCCTTAAAGCCCTGATCGGAATCATTCATTTGTTTTAGGTGACCAGATCATTCATGAGCTCATTTGTCTCCTTTCTTAACGCTTTCAATATCTTTTTTTTCTCACCCATCCAAGGACTATTTTATTTACCATTGGGCCTGTGAGCTGGTCTATTATATTTTACTCTTTAGCAAGAATATTTTTGATTCTAGATTGCCCTCTTCTGACCTTGTGGTGGTTGTGAGGGTGTGTGGTTAGTGTCGTTCAGCTGATCCTGGATGAGGGACAGGGTTTATTCCTGTCATACTCAAGCCATGTGGGCCCTTTTTATCTAGTGGTCTCCCATTCACCAGTTACATTCCTTTTCGCCAGTGTACCTGGTTTTGTGTCAGCATCACATGGTTTCTTAGAGGCAATTCCTGGTGCTCTCCAGAAAGCCCAGGCTTTTTCAACATAAAGAAATCTCTTTTGATGTGGCAGGGAAAAGTAAATGTTGAGAAAAGGAATCCTGAGTAGTTGTGAGAGTTGGTGAAAGCCATTCCAAGCATTTCTTTGTTTTTATGGATGTGTAGAACTGCCCTTGAGTGCCAGCAATTTCTCCTGGTTCTTGGGTCTGTACTTGTGGGGGTAAATTATGGAGATCATGTCCAACATTGAGGGAAGGTGTTTGTGGTGGATATTTGATGCAAGAGACTGAGAGGTGGCTGAATGGTGTGGTTGGTGCTGGCGATTCTCTGCATTATTGGGGCTCCTCTTAAGCCACACTCAGTGTTGTCATTTCAGACAGCCTTTTGGGGGGTTTGTCAATTCTTCTTCCCGTTTCCTGTCTTCAGTTGGGGCAGTGGCTTGGGTTGGGGATTGTTGGATTTGCTTGGGGCTCAGATTGGGGGTGCTGGGGTGTGTGATACAGTTGGGGACCCAGCCACACCACAGTAGACTTCAATCCAGCAGTACTCAGGCCAGGATGGCGCAGGCCTCATCCCAAAAGGAAGAGAAATTATGTCATCATATAGGTCCATCTCAGATGCACAGTGGATGATAAGTAATAGGGGGTGAGGTCTGGGCTTGGCGGGAGGGTGCCCCATAGAGGAGGGGCTCAAGTTATCCAAGCAGAGGTTGAATGACGACCTTATGATCATTTGCTTTGAGGTCCACTGTGTTAAAAATGTGGCTCCGAGGTCAGCTATTTTCAATAGCCTCAGCTGAATTTCCAGCTGTTTTAAACTTACCAGCATGCAGGTTTTGTAGCCATCTCTCTGTTTTGAGGCCTGATGATGCTAATAATGCTCAAAAGAGTTGATTGTGTCTGCATTATCCCAGCTACTTTCTCCCTATACCCTTCTGTGCTGCCCTCCTGGTTTGGCCTGCACTCTATCCCCCTCTACAGCTTAACATATCACTGAAATCTTCCTGGATGAGTTTTCTTTCCCTAGCTCTCGACTTACTCTCCTCCTGTGTTTCCCCCATTGCCTCTCCTCCTGTTTCCCCACTGTTTTTATTCTCAGACTCAACTCTGTTGTGCCAGTGCCTTTTCTGATTGCTCAAGCATTGGGAATTAGGTACCTTCTTTTGGGCTGGCGGAATAGGGGACATCCCTAAGATTTCAGGATTGTTGCATTGCTGGATTAAAGCTGGTGGTATGGTTTTACCCTCCAGGCACCCAGGGCAAATGCTCATGACTCCTGATTGAAACTATTAGAGCCAAACTCCAGACTATATCTGCAGCACTTAAGCCTTAATGAATGCTCACTGACACCACACAAGAGACTGAGTGCATCAAGAAACTACAGAGCAGCTGCAGTCTCAGACTTGGGTATGCTTGCCCAGCAGGTTAGCACCTCATTTGTCATATCATCAATGAAGTTAGTTAAGTTACACTCACACTTTGCACTACACCAATGTATTTCTTTAGGAGATTTGTTAAGCACTGTGTTAGAAATAGGGGTCTCTCGTTGTCAGAGGTATGCACCTTGTCCAAGTAGGGACCCTTGCTTCTAGTCAGGATAAGGGAGTTACACACTTTAGATCACCCCTGCTCACCCCCTTGGTAGCTTGGCACGAGCAGACAGGCTTAGCCCAAAGGCAATGTATAAAGTATTTGCACTCAGACACACAGTAAAACAGTGAAAACACTACAAATGGACACTACACCAGTTTGGAAAAATAAAGTATCTTTATCTAAACGAAACAAGACCAAAACAACAAAAATCCAACATGCACAATTCATAATATGACTTTTTAAAAGGTTTCAAGCAATTCTGTCCATAGAAAATTATGGATGCATGACTTTTACACCAAGTACCTCAAATACGCCAAAATCCACAAGGCAAAACAGCCGCAGAGAAGGGAAGCGTCAGAAGACACCGCAATGCGGCAGTTCTTGAGTCCTTGGAGCGCGATGCAACATTTCTGCTGCATGCAGGAGAAGTGATGAGTCGAATCCGGACTGTAGGGGCAAGTGGGGCATCGATTTCAAGACGGTTCTGGTCTGCGGGTGATGCGTCGGAAACACTGCCGCACCGGTGCGATGTGTGGAAATCGGGGACGCGCTGGAGGTCGATGCGGCGGTGGCAAACAGGCGCTGCATCGGTTTCTTCAGCCGCTGTCCCACAATGCATCGATTCTTTAAGCTGCACAGCAGGGCCTGCTTTGGAGTCGGTGTTGTGATCTCGGACTTCGGAGATCGGTGCACAGGACTCTGCGTGCGGTGGAGTTTTCAGCCACTGGCAGGCACTGCGTGGAATCTTCGGCCATACACCGACAGAGCGTGGAAATTTCTCCTGCTCGGCAATGCTGCGTCGGAAAAACAGGCGCTGGAAGGGCGATGCATGGATTTTCTTGGTTTCTACAAGCTTTTTCAGATTCCAGCAACAGGAACAACCTCCAGAGGCCCAGAACTGGAACAGGCACCTCCTGGCAGGTCAGAACTCCCAGCAGAGGAGTTCAAGGAAGCTAGTTGTGAAGTTTTTGTGTCCCTGAGATTTCAGAACAGGATGCAATCACACACAAGCCCTTGGAGATGGTTCCCAAATGTAAATGTAGATCCGTATTTGTGAAGCGCGAACTACTCACCCTTACGGGTCTCAAGGCGCTGGGGGCCGTCGTGGAAATTAAGTGAGCTATTGCCCAGAGTCACATGGTGCTGAGCTGAACTGCCGCCGGGGATCGAACCGTGAGCCCTGTGCTCCGAAGTCAGCTGCCCTGGCCGCTGCAGGTTCACATCAAAGTTCCAGTCTTTGTCCTCTCCTTGTCAGAAGAAGCAACTGCAGGCCAACCCAGCAAAGCAACACACAGCAAAGGGGCAGTACTCCTCCTTACAGCTCTTCAACCCTTCTCCTTGCCAGAGGTTCCTTTTCATTCTAGGAGTGATCTAGGGTTTTAGGTCTAATATTTATACCCCATTTTGTCTTTGTAGTCTTTGTTGCAAGAGTCTCTGAGCTCAGTAAAATTCCAGTTCTTTCCTCCCTGGTTCAGCTTCACTACAGAAGGCGGAGACAGCATTGTGAAGAGAAGACGCAGCCTATTCAGGTGCTAGTGAAAACTCCTCCCACTACTCTAAATGCAGAAAGGTCTATTCAGCCTGGCTATGACTCACCCAGGAAAGGCAGGGCACACATCAACCCCCCTGGTGACTGTCTAGAGTGAATGCACATCCCCAGCTCCTGTCACTCCAAAACCAGACGGTGAATACACAAACAGGCAGATGCACACAGGATGGTTAAACAAGAAAATGCCCACTTTCTAATAGTAAACATGCAAGAATTTCTAGTTGGCTATTTCAAGCGCTACCATTAATTTAAGCAGACTATGACCAAACTATTTAATAATATGGTCATCACCATTTATTCCCAAAAAATTCTCTTTTTTTTACATTTATTTATTTATTTTTTAAATGTTCCGATAATTTAGGTAGGCCAGCACCGAGGCTCTTGTCAGCTGACCCAGTTGTTCGTTTAGAGGTGTGGGACCAGTATCCACAGCAGGAAAGGTTGCTAATTGATGTTGTTCGCTATGTCACTAACTTGGATAGAGACTTAAATGTGAAATAACAGATCAAAAGACCGAGCACTGTGTCCAGGCTAACATCTCAACAAGGAGATGTGACCACCACAATAAGTTACCAAGCATGGTTCTACTGCAGAATAATGCTGTTTTATTGATTCTACCATATGTACTCCTGACCAGAAGTATTCAGCAGGAACGGGAATTATTGCGTGACCTCTCTGTGTGTGTCCAGTGTTGTTGCAACTTACCTGTGCTCCTTAAGGGCCAGCCCTTCCCCTTGCTAGTGATGATAAGTAGAGCCCTGTCTTTGCTCTAATGTGCCACGATAGCAAAGGGCATGATGCGTGAATTCCACATGCCCTTAAGTTACCCCCTGCAAAACACCACAGAGAGCCCACCCCGGAAGCTGGGTTGAGGAAGAAATGATAATGGAAAGCATTGACCAATCAAGGAACATTGACAAAGGAAGCAGGTTCCTAAGACCGGGCAGGGACATCATTGCTGTTCCATACAATTCTATTCTGCAGCTGCACCCAGGAGTTAAAAATCAACTCCAGTTCATATTCTTGTGAGCCATCTTTCAAAAGCAGAGGTGGATGACCCAACTGAGACAAATCCGATGGCTTAACCATGGTTACAGGAACAATGGCTGGTATGCATCAGTGGTCAAGCAAGGCAAGGAGTAGAGCAAAAATCCCACCAAGCCCAAAACCTTGGCAGGGCCCAATTTAAGAAGTAACCCCGGGTTTGCCCAAAACAGTATGAAGAGCTAAACCACATCCCAGTCTTGTAGGTCAATACCAGTGTGTAATGGGTGACCGCAAACATTTTGTAGTCTGTAGTCTGCTTTAGCATTTATCAAATGCTGATGTGCAGAGGGATGAATTGTTTTGATGTGCTGCAACAACTCTGAACCTGTTGGTACGGAGCATGCAATAATTGCTAGCACCACACTTATAGGGGCACACCGTGTGGTGTTTACCACATGTAAATAAACACTGGTCACTCAGTTGGATCTTCAGGTGAAGTTTGTTCACCTCATCCATCCAAATGTCCAGTGGCAACTGTCCCACATGGAATGTCCACGACATCCTTCTAGTCCTATTCGAATCCTCTCATATAAAGGTTCCTTATCAGAATACAACTATGTCATATCACACACCGCTCATCCTTCAGTCACAAGGGCACATCATCCACCCCCTCACTCACAGGGGCACCCAGCTTACGGAGCACTCACAGGGGAACACAGCTTACCCCTTGCCCCACAGTTACATGGACAGACAGCTTATCCCTGAAATCACATGAGCACCTCCTCAACCTGCACTCACATGGGCACACCTCGTACCCTGACCTGAGATGAGCACAACTCACACCTTGCACTCATATAGACACACTCCTCCCTTTGCACTCTTTCAGAAACATCCCTTCCCACATACTCACACAGCTGGCCCCCCCATCACTCACAGAAATGCTCCTCTACCCCTTCACTCACATCAACATGCACCTCGTACACCTCTCACCCTGAATTTATACAGTCATATCTGATGCAGCCACTGTCCTCTCCATTAGTGCAGGAAAGGTGGGCGAGGAGGGAGGCTATAGGATGAGACATCAGGGCACGTGGAAGTGCAAATTGGCCTGAGTACAGATGGGACAGCGCAGAGCAGGAGAACACAAGATGAATGAACACCGAATTGGAGTGTGGGGTGGGTAAATACAGGATGGGAAAATATTTCCTGCACTTAAATATGCATGAATCCATTTTTGCAGCTATAAAACACGCTTCACAGTTGCTTTTAGATCTAGGCATTTTTTTATTGTCACACAAAGAAAATGCTATCCAACTCCACAGCTGAGCCACAGTCATATTCAGCACGATGATTTTTCCCTTCAAACCCCAGTGCCTCAGAGGACTGTTAGACACTTTGTTACAAGACTGATAGAAAGAATATGCTCCTGGCTGAGGTGAGAAACTCTTAAGCACAGGGGCGGCTCCTCTGCTAAGGCGGAGGAGCGTCGCCCCACTGCTTTTCAGCAGTGTAAAAAAGGAAAAATAAAATGACAACAACAAGATGTTATTATCATTTTATTTTCCCTGCTGCAGCACTTTTGCCGGATGGGGCTGGGCTGCTCTGCAGAGCAGGGAGAGAAGTGGTGGGCACTTTGTAAGTGTGCATGGCGGTTTGGCCGGCCAAACAGTCATGCGCACTTTGCATGTTCTCCACCGGGCTGTAATACACAGTCTGGGTGGAGAACATGCACAGGCTCCAAATCCCCGTCTGAGCGCCGGCACTCAGATCAATCACGACGCTGCTGACAGCAGCGTTGTGATTGGCTTAAGGGAGCCTGTGTGTTTCCCGCTTCCGTTCCGGCCGGACTCGAGATGCAGGAGAGACGACCAGGAGAGACACAGTAATGAGGTAAGTTTTTATCTTTATTTTTCTAAACCCCCCCGCCCGCCACCCCCAATCTGTGCCAGCCGCCACTGCTTCAGCACCTGTCTCACACTAGCACACTGCAGACTTTCAATGAGAACTGCAGACAGTTCTCATTACTGCAGCAGATGCAAAGACGCTGGGGCCAGTGCTTAACCTGTAAATTAATAAGTGCCGGTGCCCATAGTTTTCCTCTGGAGCCATTGCTGACGTATGTCAGGATTGCCAAAGGCCAAGGCTCCATAGTCTTGCTTCCAACTCAAACCTTTTTCCTCTACCATAATACACTTCCTGCCCCTTTATTGCACTCTTGCAGGTTCTTTTTCATCCCTGCTTTCTCCCTTTGTTACTGTTTTTCCATCTTTCTTTTCTTCCACCTTACCTCCCTTTGTGTTTTTCTCTCCTTTGCTCTGGGTCAAATTCCGATGAGGAAAAAAAAAGTGCCAGCTCCCAAAAGTGAGTGCTGGTGGGCCCCACCTACAGCCAGCAGCTCAAATTAAGTGCTGGCTGCGACCAAAGTGTCTGAGGGGTCACTGCAGTCTTATGGATGTCTTTTCCTACCTTACGGATGTAGTTAGGACCTTACCATCCTTGCTTGGAATAGTTCCCATACAACCATTGCTACGCTACTGGTATCTCTACAGATGAGCATACTAAGAATATATCCTCAGAATGAGTGTTCTCAGTCCATCGACCTGTTTAGGACCAAGAACAACATTGTCTTGTAAAGCATGCATGGCAGGGCTGGACTGGCCATAGCTGGCATCGGGCATTTGCCTGGGAGGCTGGGAAGGTGAGGTCAGGTTTTGGAGCGGTGGGGGTCGGTTTTGTTACTGAGGGCCACTTTTGCAGCAATGCTTCAATATCGGCCCCCAATAACAAAAGCAGCTGTGCTGGGGGCCGGGTTTGTTAAGCTGCAGTGCTTCACGCTTGCAACCCCCGTGGCGGCCGGTCTGACAAAATTGCCAGGGCTGCTTTGGATTCCTAGTCCAGCCCTGATGCATGGCATCCTCCAAAATATGCTGCCAATTATATGAAGGGAAAACTTTGATATACAAGACCTTCTATTGTTCCCCTTGTTATCACTCAGCTTGTCTACCCCCACGTTACATTCCCAAGTGTCTTGTTTTTTTCAAAAGCCCATCAGAGCCAAACCTTGGGTTACAAGGTGTAATGGCAAATGCAGTTTAAATGGATATTCTGTAACTTTAAAGTTAACAGGGATAGATTAGAGCTACCACCCTTATGCGGGATACCCCTAAATTGGCAAATATCCCAAAGTAGCCTAAACAATCTCTTAATTACAAGCAATTTAAACAAACAGCAGTTCTGAAACATCATACCTTTGTTACATGATTGTAGTTTTTGAGAGGCTGCATAAAGGACAGATCAACCTCTCTTTCCCCTCTGTCCATAGAGAAGCAACCAGTAGCACTATAAACGCAGGCATAATGATCAGAGTCTGACCAGGAATGACCTCAGCCTTGTCTGCATTCTTCACAACAGCGACTATCTGGTGGATGTGAAGACAAATAGTGCCCATGAATTCCCACATAGGAGCATTGTATGGCAGAAGGAGCACTGTAAAGCAAGTCTTAAAAGGGAGTGGACCCTAGCTAACCATGTAAGGAGCTATTATATGCGAATTCAGTCAGCACAATCCACTGTGACTTGTGAGGAATGACCACAGATACAATTGACTGATTTAGTCTATCTGTCCATGGATGGTAACTTGTAGACTTAAAATTCAAGTTCTCCAAATGTTTTTAAAACAAAGCATTCCAGAAATGTGCAGTAAACTGAGTTCCCCTGTCTGTAATGAGTATCTGTGGAAAATTTGTATTTGCTAAATGTGTTCCAAGAATACTTCAACCAATTCTGGAACTGCAATTGTCCCTCTAAGGAGATGAAATGTCCTAACTTTTTAAATAGTCAACCACAACCCTTAAAGTACTTGGGCAATTCATTAATAAAGTCCATGCAAATCATAGGGAGAAACTGTCTAGAGTTTGCAAAAGCGCAATCAATCTTAGCCTGTCTGAAGTAGCTGACATACAGATTATACAGTGAGTGACATATATCTTGATGGTGTGGTGCAGCTGTGGCCACCAAAAATATAAGATCCATCATCTTTAGAACTGGAATGGAAACCAAAATGAGCCCTGGCAAAAACTTTCAACCCAAACCCACACTTCAGGAGGTTGCAACTAGAATATGGCCATGGGGCATGACTGGTTCATGGCTACTCATCGTCCTGTGAAATCAGTCTACTGCAGCCAACTGCAGCAATACCAGAAGAGTAAAATGGGAAACTTTACCCTGACCATCTTCGTGATTCCTGACATATGTGTACGGTGGTACCAATGAAGTGCTTTCGGTTGCACATCTTTTTCTAGAAGTTACAGATGCCCTTCTCTCTACCCTAATTCTGGTTCTTTTTGTATTCATCTAGTTGCATTCATGACTTGATGTTTTTCTGTGCTTGCTACAGAAAAACTTTCATTTCATCTGGTTGCTCTGGCACAATCTCAAGTACAGACCTTGGGCCTTTACTCAGTTCTTTCAGCTTATTGGGATAAAGCACCTGCTGCACCATGTCTGCTTTATGGGTGAGAGGTGATGTCCTCCCTGGATCAGAAACAAGCATCCTGGTACCGGTTTCACAGTATCACCCCTCATCAGCCAGGCTAGCTTGAATCCAGTGGCACATTGAGCACGGGACCCACGTCTGGGCAATGGCGTAGCTAGACAGTTTGCCACCCTATGGCACAACTAATACCGGCTGACCGGACACTTTTACGGTAGGTTACTGTTTCGGCTAAAATACGTTTCTCCGTGTTTTAGGCTGAGTTCAAGTAAATTTTTAGTCAAGATCACTTACTAAAGCCATTGGATATGTTACGGCCAGTACTACCATGTGCAGTTCTTGCGCAGCCTTAATCTGAAGAGAGAAGCTTTGTGACGTGTCACGTTCCATGCCATTAGCGGCCATTTTGAAGGAAGTATTCAAACACATTTATACGCTGTTTTGCTTCCTAGTGCTCGCACACATGATAGTTCTGTAGGCAGGGCTGACCACAGTCATCAAGAATATCACCAGCTTTCTGCATGCCTATTATGTTGCTACTTGTGTAGTTGCAATATAAGATCAGTAAATGCTAAAGTAGATGAAGGACAGTTAACCAATAAGGCTTCCTGTTCTTTAAATCCTTACTAAGACCGTGGTCAAATACATTTGCTTGACTAGGATGATGTCAGTAGTGAACCCCTAGGGCTGTGAGCATAAATGCAGTTGACACTGGGCTTAGAATTCCTAACACACCAGAGGATCCCCTGAGTATTTTTCCGGTGGGGTGATAGGTGTAGACCAAGTAGTAGGAGATCCTGCACCCGGAGTGTTCCCAGATGGATAAGCCCTTCGTGGGGTTATGTTGTCAGTTCTAGCCAAATTAGTCCCTCTTCCAGGAGAGATGAATCTGCTTGTGATGTGGAGGGAATTGGTGCCAATTTGAGTGAGCAAATCCCATTATCCCTCATACAGACTTCAGATCGGCAATCCAGGTGCTTTTTCTCACTCATCTCTATGGAGGAAACGCTGTCCTGGCAGGCCATTCAAAATCTGCAATTGCACTTCTGTGAGCCGTAATATATGTTAACGTCTGGCTAGATACTGGATCAGAGAAATTTGACCACACCTCACCCCTCCTAAAGCACCATCACTGTTTGCGGCTTTAAAGCATGAATCATTTTCAAGATAGGATTCATTAGGCATAAAGCAATTCTCACTGCCTTTCCTCTCTATTTGAAGAACAAAATCAAAGTCACTGGTGGAAAATAAAAAAGTAAAAGGCAGAATTCATTGTTATTCCAGACATTTCTAAATCCAGAAAAATCAAATAATCCAAACAGCCATTTTCCTACCTAGCTCCAAGATTATTGAACGTTATTCCCACCTACATCAGGTAAAATCCAGACCTTCTTGCTTACTGGAAGGAATTCAAAACACTTCTCTTTGGACTTTACCACCCTGACTAATCCCCCCTTTTGAAATCCCTTCCTCATACAAACCTGCTCTTTTTGGGTCTAGCGTTAGCCAAAACCTTTTGATTTTAATAAAATTATAAGTATAATATACTTATAAGGACTTTCAGACAGTTTCCTTCATCCAATTGTCTGTTATTATATCCTTCACATTTTTGTTTCGCCCAGTACAGCATAGCACATGGGGCAGCTGGTTTGCCCACTTGAACCACTGGCTAATGTCACTGTGAATGATGGCATACTTCCTTTTCACAAGGAGCACATCCACACACAAGGAAGTTCCCTTAAGTACCAGGGACTATTATTGCTAAAAAATAGCTTTGCCTTTAGCAAGTGTTTTTTTAGATTGATGAGGAACCAGCAGCTTCTCCAACAATAACGTTTTGCAAAAACCACGACAAAACAAAACAACCATTGACAAAGCCAAAACGCTGGCAGCCATTGGCAGCCATTTTAGCATTGCCAATGCTTGCTGTAATGATGCTCAGCCACTTTGTTATACATAAAGTGCTCAGCCATATTTTAGCTAGGCCCATGGAACAGAAATATGTTAAATAATTTAAACAAGATGTGTCTAAATCTGCTTAGATGTTCATCTTGGCCGAAGCATAGCTTGCACTAGGTTCTTGCCTGAGTCCATATTAATTTATTTTGGGACTGACAATCTGTTTGGATTCAGCATTAGTACACAAGGATCCAGAAGTGAATGCCTATCTTCTGTGCTCAGCATTGGATATTCAAGCACGGAGGCACGAGTGCAGGAAAAGCAGGAGAGGGAACAGAGAAAGAGATACTGAACTCCATTATAGGGTTTCTGTTTTTTCACATCACTTGATTGATAACTGTTTCACGTCCACCTTCCAGACATCACACTAGGGATGAATGTATATACAAATACAATCCCTAAACGTTTGGTATATACAAATTGGAACAAATGTGACATTCTTACCAGTTTCCTAAAAGAGAATGCTCTAAATTTCCAGGGAAGTCCAGGATGGCAATCTGAGTGATACAACTTGGAGATGGTAGATCAGCCAAATGTAAAAGGAAACCGAAAATAAAGAAAGAGTCACAAATATGGTTGAGGCTTAATGGAAAAGACTCTGCACAGACCACTGTCACCAACTGGTATCACTTCAATTTACATCAGGTGCAAGGAGACCAAGGAGAGCAGCCATTACACCTCCTTCTTAGCTGAGAAAGATCTCAAATACTTAGACAATATGGCCACGCACGCTGTTTTTCTTAATCTCAGGATGCTGTCCTAACAATCCAATATATAAGTTACAATTTTAATGGTCGATGAACATATCACATCCATAGATAAAATCTCTAAAGATGTCACGATTGTCCACAATTTAAGTCAACATATCATCCTTTATTGAATAATACGTTTTCCAGACATAATTTCACTTGTAGCCAAAGTCAACGTGTTTCGTTCACTGGGAACTTCTTCAGGGCTACAATAAAATTCATATATACATTCAGTATATGGTTAATCTAAATACAAAATTTAGAAAAGTCTAAATGGAAAGAATATAGAAAAAGATAATAAAACTAAACTAGTGAGTTTGAGTGTTACTCAAACATTTAGGAAGGAACTGTGTCTAATCCGGATAGACCAAATAAGGATAAACAGAGGAAAGCATGCTGTGCCCACTGTGGATTAAAGCATCATTGAACAGCTGGAAAAATCATGATAAGTAGTGTCAAAGTTCTACTGTAGGAGAATGTGTTTTGTACTGATTCTGTCATATGTGTCCCAGAATGCTTAACAGGAACCAGAAGCCATTCTGTACTGTACTTGTGTGTTCTGTACAGAGCCACCTCCCTCTGCTTCATAAGTTAAGCACCAACCTCCCCACAGGTGTATTTGGCGTTAAATGATGCCCTATCTTGCTAATAATAGGAAGTGCTGCTGAAGGACATAATGTATGAAGGCTGCTGTGAATTACACAAGCTATTACTGGTTGCCTCCTTTTCCAAGATCTTGCAGGTGCGGTGAGGTAAGAGTTAGCGTGATAGTTAATCAGTTCCATTGGTTCAACTGTTAGTTTCTTCAAGAGAGGTGTGATGATTTCTTGTTTCAGAGATTTTGGAATAGTTCGACCCTGCAGGGAGACTTTGATGCAAGATGTGAAGAGGGAAGGAATTTCTTCAGGCAGGCAGTGGTGCATGACTCCTCAGTTTTATGGGCTTTATTTATGGTACAGGGGACGCTAGTTTCTCTTTCTTCATTGAGATGAATGTCGAAAAAGGCGCGAGAAGTGATAGTGAAAGGATGGAGCTATAAGGTTACGGTACTGAGTTGCAAATGATAGAGTCCTATTTGAAAGACTGTCACCCAAGCTCTCATCACCAGCAGGATGTTCTATGGGACTGCTCTCTCACACAGGAATCACCAGACATATCCCGAGAAGACTGCAACCCTTTGCAGCAGCCAGGCTTGTCCTCAACCTCCAACATAGAACACACATCACAGCACACCTGATGGAGTTCCACTGCCTCCCAATACATGTATTTACTATTTAAGCTCCTCAAACTGTGCTCGCTTGTGTATGAGCGTCAAACTCTCACGCAGCACACACATCACATCACATCTGAGGGAGCTTCACTGGCTCCCAATACACAAATGGGCACTGTCTAAACTCCTCACCCACACATACAAAGCTCTACCCAAAACTGGCTCAGCCTACCTGAACAGCTGCATACACTCCCATCAACCATCCACGCACCTCCGCTCAGCCAGAGTCTTACTAGCACTCATCCTTCTCATTCCCAGAAACAGAACCGAAGGTCAAGTCTTCTCTTATATCGCTCCTAAAGCGTGAAACTACGTTCTGCTGGAAATCAGAGCTTCCTCCTCTCTTCTTGAATTCTGCAAGAACCTGAAGGCTTGGCTCTTTGAGTAAATCCTCTCCCCACTCCTGGGGCTCGCCTCTCACACCTGCACAGCACCAGGATACCCTCATGGGTGATAGTGCGCTCTACAAATACACATAACATACCAGGTCTCAGTGCATCAATTCTGCCTTTCATGAACATCAGCTCACACACATTTTCAGTCCTTTCTGTCACCCAGACGCGGGGGAGGTCACAGTGTGCACTACACAAAAAAGCTCAGTTTCACGCAAATGTTCCACCCAAAGTCTATCTGAGAAAATAATACTCAGAAATTGAACCCTTTCTCCATTTTACAGTCAAACAAAGCAGGTTTACTTGAAACTGTAAATGACCAGTTAAATATGCAATACTTTCACAGTTTTAAGATAATTACAATACACCAGGTTTGGGGGTGGGCGGTTATCTGTGTAACCTACATGGGAACATATTCTGATGAAATTGGATTATGTCGTTACGAGAAAGGAATATTTGGAGTAATTGCAGTTATAACTGGACAGGTTCTAGGCGTAAGTTAAAAAGATCATTATAAAGTCCATTTTATTTTGCTCAAATTGATTTCTCACTAAGGTATATTTACAGCCAGGTGCAGATAGCTATAGATATTGCCTCACAACACTTTCACTTTTTACTTTCTGCACTTACCCGAACCTGGAATTCTGGAGAAATCCTGACTTCATGGCACATTCCAATAAGCTGCATGAGTTACCATGGACCAATGTTTTCTCTATTTTTTTCATTTTGGGGCATGGGCTTGTGTTTTTCTTGACGGAGGACAGTGTGTCACATGAGACATGTACACACAGCGCGCCATCACACCCTGCTTCTGACTCTGAGCCAGCCCTTCGGCTAACACCGCAGCCAACAGCTGTTCCCTCACCCACTTATTACCTTAATGCCGTTCAATTTACTTTTAAATGCGATTATCCCGTATTACTTTACTGTTTTCCTTTCATTTTCCAGTGCTTTCCTGGGTCTCTCAGGCCTCGCAGGCCTCTCCATGTGTCGTCCCAGGCTGCAGGTCCTGTTGAAGGGCCCCACAGGACCGCAGTTATTAAATTTGGTGTCTGTGAAGTATGTGCTCATATCATATGAAGTTACAGGCCAGGATTTAATGCGCCTCCCCATATGCTTCGTGATATTGCATGTCAGTTTTTTGTTACCTATTAATCTTCTCCGTGCAGCCTGTTTTCTCTGGCGAAAAGCGTTTCTGAGGAGCCACAAAATGCATAACATGGAAACCATTTTGATTTTCAATGGAAGAACAATTTGTTTTCTGCCAACATGCAGGCGCCGCGCCCATAAAAGTGAGGGGAATGATGCATAGTAGTATGGGAAACATTTTAAATACTACAAATGTGAGTTGACCATTCATTTATTTATTCATTTGTGAGTTTTATATAGCGCGAACTAGACCCGAAGGTATCAGAGCGCTTTACAGAGTAAGCTCAACAACAACAATAACATGAGGTACATCGAGAATAGAGAAAAATATATAGTAGCAGTAAAAAGGGCAAACAGTATACAATGGGATATGTAGGCAAAGTAGCAGCAAGTGCCCGAGTTACATAAAGTGTAAATTAAAATATATATCAACATTACATAAAAGAAGAATCCGATAGACAGAGGGATGTAGGGACGTAAAGTTCTGAGGTAGATACAGTAGGGAGTTGCATTTACTAACGCTGTGGGCCAGGTCTGTATTACTTTGCAAACTCAGTGCAAAGTGTTTTAGTGGTATTTATGTTTCAAGGTGAATCAGGATTTGCATTGAAAAGCTGGCCAAAGTAGCACAAAGCAGCACAATGCAGTACAGTGTGCTACTTTGTGTCAAGGGGACGTACCATGGGTCGTACATGGGTGTTCCGAAGCAACTATCCGTGGATTTTGAGGCACATCCCTATCTATTAAGGTTGGTAGATAGGGTTTTGCACCAAAAACGTATGCCTCCTCGAGGCAGGCTTAACTGTGGAACAAGTTTTAAAGCTCTCCACATTTTTCCAACTATGAATGTGTGCTGCACTGCACAGGCACGTATAAAAAGTGGGAAAAGCACACTGTAGCTTCATCTTCCTGTACAAAACCTATGCTTGATAAAACACAAAAACCCTTCCACTGTGGTGCAAGGGTGTGTGCGTTGGTGCATGGCAGCCTAAACCATGCCAGGGCAGAGAGAGAGTAAATCACCCTCGATAGCAACCTGAACATGCGGGACTTCATAAATTCAATGGCCAAATCAGCCAGATTCCACCTGAGCTACCTTAGGAAACTGAAACCCTTCCTCGATGCTCCCGACCTAAAAATGACAGTCCAAGCACTTGTCATCTCTAGACTGGAATATGGCTGCTCTACCCTCTCGGGCCTACCCAAGATCTCCCTGGCACCTCTAAAAGCCTGCCTCAACGCGGCCGCCAGACTACTCACCGACTCGAGGAAATACGACCATATTTCCCCACACTTGAAAGCTCTCAACTGGCTTCCCTGGAGGCAAGAATACAGCTCAAAATAGCATGCATCACGCACAAAGCCTTATATTCTAACTCTCCTGCATATTTGAGGCAGAAACTTGTGATCTCCGGTGGAATCAGAAACTCACGATCTGCCAGAGACCTCTTGCTCCAACCTGCACGCTTTCGGAAAAAAAAACTTACAACCGGGCTTTCTCCGGGGCTGCTCCAAGAATATGGAACTCTCTCCCACCGGACATCAGAAGAATCCCCTCTCTGACCCGCTTCCAAAAGGATGCCAAAACATTCCTTATGGGTAAATTTCTCGTTTAATCTTTGCCTCTACAACTACTACAGCCCTGAACTATGGCCATCTATTGCCTCCCTTCGGATTATCTAGCTCACCCCATCAGAAACTGGGGGCCTTGTCGCGAACATTGGTTAACGTAATCTGTAATAATGTTACCTCGCTCCTGAGTATTTGGATATTTAATCTGTAAAAATGTTACCTCGTTCCTGAGTATTCGGATATTTAATCTGTAAATACATGCCCTATCTCCCTGTGTACCCTGCACCTTACCCTCTCCCATTCAATCCGCAACTGGATAATGCTATGCCTAATTTGTACACGGCTATGTTTTCCTGTAAAGCGCTCTGATACCCTAACGGGTCAAGTTCGCGCTCTATAAAACTCATAAATAAATAAATAATAAATAAATAAATAAAACAGCACCATATTTTAGTAGATTTGGTGCTGTTCTGCTCTCTTCATTTCACGCAGCACAGCACAGCAACTTTGGTTGCTGCGCTGTGTTGCATGACAAGTTAGCAAATCTGCTCCCTTGCCTCTTACATCCAGTTGTACATATGAATTTTGGAAAACTTCACACCAATCATCCTGCGCAAAGACGCTCTGCTGACATGTAAAAATATGGACTATTAAAGAGATTTAAACACCATTATTTAGTTGCAAGTTGCAACAGAAATCAGCTGTCATTTTCCTTATTATAATTTAGTAGATGTCCACACACCCCCCTCCCCCCACCTCACCAGTAGATACCATCTGTAATTGGTCACTTGGAATTTCTGCTAGTAGCAAATTAAATCATTTATTTTTTGCAGGTTTACGAAGCTAGGACAGGATCCAGGGAGAATTCGAACACACTGCAAACCATTGGCATGCAAAAGAGACATTTTCAGGTAATTATAAATAAATATATGTATGTGAGATAAAGACAACCACACAGAATATATTTTTTTGTTTTTCAACACATTTTTAATTAGAGTTTTGCCAATGCCGCATATATTATCAAGATAGAAAAGGAAATGAAACACAGCCAAACCTAACTCCTACCAAAATACCATGGGACTTGATTACATTTACAAGTGACCGGTGTTGGATGCGAAAATGATGGCATCTGTTAAAATCTGACACAGAGGTGCTTGGAATTTATTGAATGCTATAATTATCACAATTCCTTATTTTTGGGAAATAAAGATTTTGTTGCTTACTGCACCAAAATCCAAACGTCCTGTTAAATACCGGGCCTTTTCCCATTGCTCAATTCCGGAAGGTTTGACCAATTTAATGAAGGTCGCGATCTTTATCACACTCACTAATTACCAGGTGCAATAAACAACTCGCTACTTCTAATTGCAATCCGTGAGCAAACTGGTGTTTGCGCATATTGCAATTTAAAAGGAGAATTGTGATCATGCTCTTTATGTATAAGAAATTACAAGTGTCATAGATGAAGTCAATTATAAGCAGTATGCCATATAAGAAGAGGTGGGGATCAAGTTCAGGGTTTGAGGAGAGAGAAGGAATGGGCAGAGGGAGCAGAAGGGTCAAACAAGGAAGTCATAAAATGAGCACAACAATACAGAATAGCAAGCGAAAAATCGCAGTCAAGGATGCATCGTGCTGTTAAGCAGGGGTGGCTCCTCCGTAATGGCGGAGGAGCATCGCACCACCGGTCAGTCAGTCAGCAGTCAGCCAAAAAATAAAATCACCGCTGACCGACTGAGCCAATGACAGCAGTGTAGGGAGGGGCGGGCCAGGCATAGCAGGGAGGAGTGGTAGGCGCACTGGAAGTGTGCATGTCAGTTTGGCTGCCCGTCTTTACCAGCCAAACAGACATGCACACTTAGGTTTCTGCAACCCAGCTGTGTTGCACAGCCGGGCTGCAGAAACGTCACAGTATTCTAGGCACTGTCTGAGCGGCAAACTACGCCGTTCAGACCAATCCTGGTGCTGCTCTCTGCTAGGTATAGCATGAGAGCAGCGCTGGGATTGGTTAGGGAGCCTGTGCCCCAGTGCATGCTAGGAGGAGAGCTGGAGAAGAGGACTGAGGTGACCACGTCGTCATTTAAGGTTTTTTTAAATTATTATTCCTCCTAATCCCCTGTCCGCCCCCCCACTTTAGTATTGTAGCAGCCGCCACTGCTGGTAAGGCACTTCCTGAGATCCTGCCCTGTTATAGCACAGGCATCACCAAATACACCATTGCTAATGTGGAAGAAGCTGGAGAAGTTTGGAGCTTGAGGATACCCAATGCAACTGAACCCTTGCAGTTGGTCTTGTTATATATCATTCTTTGATATGTCACTGTTTTTACCGTCTCAATCAGCTCGTCACTGTATACTGGTGCCAAGGAAGAGTGCCAACGCCTGAGAATGGTCACGTAGGTCCTGCAAGTGATGCAGCGATTGGCTGCCTCCAGTTGGTCATAACATTTGGAATGTCCAATGCATCACGAAGCATAGTGGGGCAGCCCATTGGGTTAAAGTCATACATAATGGTACTTTTCATTTCTGCCAATATTTCAACCCAGTATGGAGCTAATTGAGGGCAAGGCCATACCATGTGAAGATGCTGCATTACTCCTGGTAACATCTCCAGGAACTCACATTTTGGCTCAGCCCCTCCTGCCATAGCCTGAAAGAGTCCAATGTCAATTATGTAGTTCTATTAAGAAGCCACATTGTAGCCTAGCTTCATGCCTGCCTTTGTCGACTGTCAGTCAAAGAGCTAATTAGTGACTTTTCTTGCATTATTTTGAAAGAGGGATTTTTCAGGGGGGCCTCAAAGCTAATTCAGTCTGTTTAGAGAAGGGTTTGGTGGTTAATGTTGCATATGGGTTGGAGACTGTGCCCCTGTGTGGTCCCCAGAGTCACAACAAGCATTTGCAATGCAATAGGTCTCGCATTCACGCAAGTTTGAGCTATTGGCATTGTAAATGACAATGCCTTTTATTTATGTTTTGGGTTTTAAAACATAAATAAAAGGCATTGTTATTTACAATACTAATAGCTTAAACTCTCGCAAATGCGAGACCTATTGCATTGCAATAAAGGGCCTTCTCGACCGCTTGTTAGATTGTTAATATCAGAGAAAGAGACCGGCCTGCGACGTCTTCAAAGTAGTGATAAATAGTGCAGTCAAGAAGATGTGTAAGTGTTGTAAATTACACAGTCACAAAGTGTGAAGTGAGAGTTACATATGATCCGAGCTATAAACACTAACAAAGCGCTCCAATACCTTTCGCTCTGTGATTACACTGTTGCGGCTCAGGAGGAAGAGCGGGGGGCGGGGCTATTTCCTGCCCTCTCCGTGATTTGAGTGTGCACTGTGGCATTGCATAATGTCATTTTTATCTTTGGCCTAATAAAAAACACTCCAGCTGTATTAGGGCCCTGGCTTCACCTCCTGGTGCAGGGCGGGCTGTGCTTTATGGCAGGCATGGAGGGAGGGCGGGATGGTCTCAGCTGCAGCTCCAGCCTCGTACAGTGCCCCTGCTATAACTAGTGAGTGAGAGGGCGCTGAGGTGGTGGTATTGGTGGTGGTGGTGGTATTGGTGGTGGTGGTATTGGTGGTGGTGGCATTAGTGGTGTTGGTGGTGGTGGGATTGGCAGTGGGATTGGTGGTATTGATGGAGCAAGGTTTCAAAATTGAAACTTGCTTGTATGCAATCCTCCTCATAGTATTAATTTATTAAATTTGTACTGTCAATACTAATCTTTGCATTCACAAACATAGAAGGGATAGACGCTTGCCTATGTGTTTTACTAATGAATAACGCTTGTCTATAAACCAAGATGGCCGCTAAAAGCGCGGGACTTCATTGCGCATGTCGCAACCTGATCACATGGTGTGACGTCTTTCTTTGCTTGGTGGGAAACTTCTGCTTCTGCGCAGTGTGCATTAAAATGGCCGCTAAATGTTTTCACATGCTTAAGCTTGCTCTCATGTCATTATTAAATTGTCGTTTTCTTAACGCTACTAATGCAGGATAGTATTATGATTAAATGGGAATAGAGTAGGGAAAGTGGGCATACAGTGAAACATTTTATTTGTGATTTTAATATTTTCTTCTTGCACTTTTAGTAATTTGTAAACTTGGGCCTGGGTTGGTGTCTTGAAACTCGAGAGACAGAGGGTTCTGCGCATGTGTCCTGTATGCCTGCCAAGTGAAGTCAACTTGGACGTCTCCCAAGGCCACGACCTATTGGCCGAAGATGATGTACCCAATGTTTCCGGCGGACAAATTGTTACTTTTTTCCTGTAAAATGTATAACATTTGTCGTGAGACGGGTGGGAAATAAAGCGAATGTATTAATTTGAAGGGGAGGGAACGTAAAGACAATAGGCTTTACAATTTAGGCCAAATCGATATGGTGCGAGAATCCACCCCTGTCCCTGTCCAATCAGAAGTAGTGGTCCCATATTTTAGCAACATTAAGGGGAGGTACATGGGCGTAGAAGGGTATAATAGAATATAGCATTAGTAAATTAGTCAGAGCATGCGTTCACGAAGAACAGGCGTCCATACTGCCAGAGCGCTCTCAACTCCAGACTGCCCAGCTGATCGGTTGCTGACTGAATTCCTGTCCGGAAGAGGTCCTGAGGAGGGGCGGCGGAGTCCATTAGAAGGAAGCCACGGGAGAATCGAGAGAAGTCGAGTATCAGAGAGGGGAACGGCGCAGGCGTCGTTGTAGAGAGGTCACCGGTCCTGTCCTGATCCTGGAAGAAGTCTTTGCTCTTCATCCTTCCTGGGTCCTATCTTTTCCAACTCCTTGGCCAAGGGGCTTGGTTCTCGCATTTAGGTAACTATACTGCAACCTTTAGTTGCGCTGTTGTCTCTATCTTCTCCTCTTCCTTAAACACCGTCATTTATTAGCAAAATCATTTCTATGCTTTTTCTTGGGTATTTCAATCAAGTACCGTGTTTTCTGTATTTTACTCTGCTAAAACTTTAGATAAACATTTTAAAACTTCCTGACTCAGTGATTATTTCAGGATTATGTACTATAATGAACGTCACTCATTTTAAACTTCCCAATTAGCAAAGGATCCATTGGTAAGTTATTACTCTTCAATCAGAAGGTAATTGGTAGCAGGGACTTTGATAAAAGAGTACATCTGACACCCAGCGTAAGTATTAGTGTAGTGTGAATGTATGGGCCCAAGTGAGTATATGGTGTATGAATGTTATTGGCTAATATTGCGCTGGATCAGTTTTCTGGTAAGCAGAGGACGGTTTTTGTTACTCTTTGTTAATTGGGTAATGAGAATTTTATTTGTATTTTTTATGAACTAACATCCGCTTACATTTTTGAGTTTTTGTTATATGTTGTCCAGAATACCCCGGGGTAGGTAAAAAGAATAGTGGGTGGCAAGTGGAAGCCATACTGCAGTGAGGTTATCTGTCAGGCAGAAATAGTACTGAGAAGTTAAGCAGGACTTCAAGTACTCGTTAGGGACTCTATGCGTGTGAGTAATAGCAAAAGGGTACGCTGATAAAAATTTGATGTTATATCACCTAGTAAGGGTAACATTGGAGAAGTAACAGGTACTTCTGGAGCTTGTGTGAAGAGTAGACGGAAGTGTTTTACTCGTAGTATATGTTTAGTAAACGGAAAGGTTTTACTAAAGTGTGGAAGAAACTATCCTTTTCAAAATTAGTGGAAACTGGCACGATAGCGAATGTTTTATGTTGTTACTGAAATTTAATTAAGATTTATAGAGAAAATAAGTTTGCGTACATTTTTGTAAAGGGAGGGTCAGTTGCCGGAGAGGGAGCTGACGTCACAAAACGCCACGCTGTGGTAGGTTGAAACAGCGGGTGTGGAGAAAACCTTTGTAAAGGAGGGGTCAGTAGTCAGGAGTAGTACTGACGTCACAGGTGCCGCGCTGGGATTGGTTAAACCAGCGAGGAGAGAAAAGAGCAGATTGTAAAGGAGGGGTTGACAGAGAAACGTCACCAAAAGGCCGCGCAAGGATTAGCTCGGAAATAAAAGATAGCAGACATTTGATTGGTCGAAATTATAGAAGCAAAATTCTTAGTGGATAAGGATTGCATGTTAAAACGTGATCCGACTTTAACAGGAACTCGTCCGGATAGGAGATTCCTAGGTTTTGCAGAATATAATTTTGTACACAGAAGATTAGATAGAATGTACGGAGAAAGGAGAAAAATGTCATTTTTGCAAAAGATTAAGAATTATTTTAAAAAGGACAAACCAATCAAAACTAGAGAAGGAATTATTATTCCACCAGCTAAAACGCCAGCATCATTTATGATGATGGAGAGAGGTTATCATACTTGTGTATGGATGGAGAATTGGATAGAATACACCAAAAATGATGGAGTATTAGCATTTCCCCAGAATGGTACCTTCAATGGAAGAATTCTTCAAAACTTGAGATTGAGAATGAATGATTTAGAACCCAGACCTAGGTTAACCCAGTACGAAGCTCTAGAAGAATGGGAAACCGAGGCATTTGAACGGGATAGATCTAGAAGTAATAGGAGTTACCCAGGATTTTACCCCAGATATTTACGTGAGTCTAGAGAGGGTCAGATGAAACAATGGAGAAGGGCAATGATTACAGAGGGACTGTATCCATTATTCACAGAAGGAGAAAAATCAGGAGGCAAATGTACAGAAAAGACAAAACATTTAATGAGAAATGAGGATTCAGAAGACGAATTTATGGAAGAAATGTTAAGAAATCCCCCACCATATCAGGAAGGGACAAGTGGATGCCCTCCTAGTGCACCACCACAAACTCCAATGGTACCAAAGGTAATGCATGAATTCACCCCGACTAGAATACTTCAAGACAAAGAAAAGGAAGCTTTAGAAAAGACTAGAGCAGAATTAATACAGAAAATAACTCAGATAAAAGTACATCCTGATTCATTGACCATACCTGTAACAATTGGTCCAGTAGTTCCATTATATGGTACTCAGGGAAATTGTCCTCAACCGATACTTACACCTACTCCTGTGAGTAACCCCAAACCTGAAGCTCCAGTTATAATTGAGGATCAATTTAGTGACTGTGAATCCACAATATCACTCATGGATTTACCTATTCGAGGTTCTGAAAATAGTACTCCCAGAAAAGATGTACCTGGAGGTTCAAAAGATGTAAGTTTAGTAACTGCATCAGGAACTAAAGTGCTACCATAGTAACACCTGAAGATCTAGAAAGATGGGTACAAGGGTCAGTTAAACAGTGCACACCTCCAAAAGTACTGGATATCCATAAATTAAAAGTTGAATTAGAAGAAATAATAGCAGGAAATGTAGGAGTAGAACGCTTGAATACCTATGATGAAGAAGAATTATTATTCTTGTGCAGGAGTATCACTAGAAATGTAAAGATATTCCATGAAAAATTGTCCAATTTAGCACTACAGATGGGCATAGAAATAGGGAGATCAAAGGTATTACAGAAACCCTATAGAGCAGAATTTTCAGACAAAGATTTAGAAAATATGAATGCATCTGGAAGAAGACTGCAAATAAGAGAATTAATGTTAGTTTTACAAAAATGGGGAGATCTAGATAAATGGAGATCTAGGTGGGCCAAGAAAAAGGAAGAAGCACGAACAAGTAGAACAGCATCAGAATATGTGATGAAGGAAGCAGGAAAAGCAGACCAGATGTATCCAATGCGAGAAGTTGCGGGAGGAGGATATGTACATGTCCCATGGAGCAGACAGGATATTTTATCATTTACGAATGATTTTCCAAAGCTGAGAGAAAAACCAATTGAATGGTACAAACAGGTTGAAAGGTTTGTGAAGGTGTCAAAGGTATTGTTGAAGGATTTGGATGGTTTGTTTGACATAGTGGTACCTGCCGATTTATGGACAGATTGTAAGATCACAGTCGATTGGCCTAGTGATGAATATCCCAGAGATCCGAAAACAGGTGCCCCGTCAAATGATGTGATGAAAAAGTATCAGCAGGTGATAACATACCTGAAAGGGAAAATACCCCCGAAAGAAACAGATTGGGTGAAAATAGATCGAACAACCCAAGAAGCCAGTGAAACAGTACATTCCTATTATGAGCGTTTATTGCAGGTGTTTAAACAGTATAGTGGATTTGAGGACATTGGAGACAAGAACATGAGTCAGTTTGTGTATCGATTTGTTTACGGTCTGAAGCCAGAGATTTGCCAGATGATTAAACAGCATATGCTATGTTGGCAGGGAAAGCCCATAGATGAGATTCTGAAGTATGCAAAATATTGTGGAGACGATATTGAGGATAGACACAAGAAATTGCAGGAAAAAGTGATGTGGGCTCAGGTGAAAATGGCAGAGAAGCAGGGAATTAATTTGGAAAATCAGAGTGAAAATCAAGGAAAAGATCCTGGAACGAGTGGTGATACGGGAAATGGTGGAAAATTTAGAGGAAGAATGAGTAGAGAAGAAGCTAAAGAAGTTTCCTTGTCATGGATGCGGAAAATTGGGGCATTGGAAGGATGAATGTAAAAAGATTCGGAATAATAATGGCCCAAATCAAAACTTAAATCCACAGATGCAGAATGATTCACAGCAGGGTGTAAATCCCCAAAATCAATTACCACCTCCACCTGTTCAGGGTAATATAAGCAGAGCAAAGCATGGTACAGACATTGGATACCCAGGAGGGAGTGGTAAGAATGATTATATGACATCACAATTTCTTTTGCAGGACAATTACTGTAAATACAACTCATGACGGTGCCTAGGAGAGGGGAAGAAGGAGTGCATACTTGGCGCATCCTTACAGGTAGATCAGTCTGGTCCATATTTTGAAGGAAATGTGAAAGGTAATGATATTACTTTCCTTTTGGACACTGGTGCTACCAGGTCTACTGTGAGATCAGCAGACATCCCAGACCTTCCTCTCTCTGGTGAAGATATCCAAGTAGTAGGGGTAGCTAATCAAAGAATTAGAACACCTCTTACAGAACCAATGGAAGTCAAAATAGGAAACTTCAGAGAAATGCACCAATTTGTAGTGTGCGATTCTAGCCCAGTGAATTTATTAGGTAGAGATTTATTGTGCAAAATGAACTGTACAATTTTCTGCACGCCAGATGGTGTGGCAGTTCAGACACCAGATGAGGACCATGTATATAAAATTATGGTTGCAAAACAAGGTACAGAAATAGATGAAATGTTTTCGTTGATAACAAAAGATGAGTTGCCAGAAGAATTAAAAGGTACAGTAAACCAAATAGTATGGGATTTCACCGGAAAAGAAGCAGGACTTATGGCAAAAATAGATCCAGTTCAAATTACTGTAAAAGAAGGTGCGATTTTCCCAAATACTAAACAATACAAAATGAGTGCAGAAGTAAAAGCAGGAGTCATTGAAGAAATCAATCGAATGGTAAAACAAAACATTCTAAAGAGAAGTAATGAGTAGCCCATGTAATTCACCAATCATGGGACTAAAGAAACCTAGTGGAAAATATAGGATTGTTCAGGACCTGCGTAAAATAAACAAGATTGTGGAACCTTGTTGTCCCATAGTACCAAATCCTGCAGTAATTCTATACCAGATCCCTTGGAATGCAGGATGGTTCACAGTAATT
The DNA here is from genome assembly GCA_963921515.1 of Calotriton arnoldi. Classification (NCBI taxonomy): domain Eukaryota; kingdom Metazoa; phylum Chordata; class Amphibia; order Caudata; family Salamandridae; genus Calotriton; species Calotriton arnoldi. The sequence continues at coordinate 120,632 of CAWUFW010017578.1, forward strand.
GATTTGTGTCAAGCATTCTTTTCAATACCATTGCATCCAGACAGCCAGTATCTTTTCTCATTCAAATTTGAGAATAAAGTATATGTGTGGAATCGTGTTCCTCAGGGGTACACAGAAAGTCCTTCCATCTTCAACCAGATACTGAAAAAGTGCCTGGAAAAACTAGTGATGCCAGGAAGCTCAGTTTTAGTTCAATATATCGACGACTTATTAGTAGCGTCGACCACCAGAGAAGACTGTGTTGTTGATTCCATAGCATTATTGAATCTTTTGGCTGAGGAAGGGCATAAAGTCTCACCTGAAAAGTTACAGTTTTGCAGGACAGCAGTTAAATATCTGGGACATCAAATTGAGAGGGGAAAAAGAAGAATAACCTCTGAAAGAGTAGAATTAATAAAGAGAATGCAAATGCCTGTAACCCAAAGACAAGTGCGGATGTTCCTAGGAATAGTAGGCTACTGTCGACAATGGATACCAAATTTTTCCATGTTAGCTAAGCCCTTAATTAACATGACGAAAAAGAAAGCAAAGGACCCTGTTGAGTGGGAGGATGAAAGTGTAGAAGCCTTTGTAAAATTGAGAAACGCACTTTGTTCAGCACCTGCCTTAGGCATGCCTGATTATAAAAGAGAATTCGCATTATTCTGTCAAGAGAGAGAAAATTGTGCACTTTCTGTCCTAACTCAGAGACATGGACTAGACAGACGTCCTATAGCGTACTTTTCTGCTACATTGGACCCAGTAGCAGCCGCGTTGCCAGGATGCTTAAAAGCAGTGGCAGCGACTTGTTTGAGCATTGAACAAAGCGAGTCAATTGTGATGGGACATCCTGTAAAAGTGTATGTTCCACATGCAGTTGTGATTCTATTGACAAGAACCCGAACTCAGCATCTTACTCCTAGTCGGCTGACTAAATATGAAAGGATAATAATGGGTGCTGAAAATGTGACCATGGTAAGGTGTACAATAATAAATCCAGCAACTTTATTGCCGGACCCATATCATGAAACAAATAAAGATGACGAAGAAGATGAACATGATTGTGTACAAATTACAGAATTATGTACAAAACCACGCCCAGACATAGAGGAACAGCCTCTTAAAAAGCCAGACAGGGAGCTATTTGTTGATGGTTCATGTCAAAGACATGAAGATGGTAAACTAACTGCTGCTTATGCGGTATGTGAATTAACTGGAATAGTTGAAGCATCCTATCTACCAGGAGTCAAATCTGCACAAGTAGCTGAATTGATTGCTTTGATAAAAGCTTGCAAAATTGGGAGGAATCAGAGAGTGACCATATTTACAGATAGTCAATATGGTTACGGGGTTGTGCATGATTTTGGCCAACTGTGGATGCAGAGGGATTTCATGACTTCTTCAGGATCCCCCATTAAAAATGGACAATTTGTAAGGGAATTGCTAGAAGCAATACAATCACCAAAAGAATTGGCTGTGGTGAAATGTGCCGCACACCAGTCAGGAGATGACTGGGTGGTAGTCGGCAACAGATATGCAGACTTGGTGGCTCAACATTGTGCCAAAACCAGAACGTCAGTCAATAAGAGGGTGGAAAGAATGGGAATCAGCTGCCAACTTATGCTGTATATGCCACCTGAAACTTGGAATGAGGTGAAGAAATTGCAAGATGAGGTTGATGAAAGTGAGAAAAATTTGTGGATCAAAGTGGGTTGCTCCCAAAGAGGAGAAGATGAAGTATGGATCAGTGCAGATGGCAGACCAGTCATGCCAGACTGTTTACTCTCACAAATGGCCAGAATGCATCATGGAGACACACACATAGGGAGAGATGCAATGATTAGGCTGTTCAGACAAAATTGGTACAATCCCAAATTCAGGGCTGTTGCAGAGAGTCTTTGCCAGAGATGTCTAACTTGCCAAATGCATAATCCAGGCAGGAAAACGATAATTGGGTTTGGAAAAATTGGAAAGGCAGAGGGCCCATTTATAAGACTCCAGTTCGACTTCATACAGTTACCACCATGTAGAGGACTGAAATACGTACTAGTTATAGTGTGTCTGTTTTCAAAGTGGGTGGAGGCTTACCCTACTAGGAGAAATGACAGTATTACAGTTGCAAAACTGTTGTTACGTGAGCTCATACCTAGGTTTGGTTTCCCAGTATCTTTGGAATCAGATAGAGGAAAACACTTTAATAGCGAAGTGATCCAGATAATCTGTGAAGCATTTCAAATAAAACAGAAATTGCACTGTGCATATCGCCCAGAGGCTTCTGGAGTGGTTGAACAATTAAATGGCACTATAAAGTCAAGATTGGGAAAAATGTGTGCATCAACATCATTAGAGTGGCCAGACGCATTGCCACTTGTCTTGATGGGACTCAGAAGTATACCTGACAGAACGACAGGATTAAGCCCTCATGAAATAATGATGGGAAGAGCAATGAGACAAACACATGTTCCCACAAACAAATTAGTGAATATATCTGATGATATGGTTCTGGATTATTGCAAAGGATTGGCTGACCTAGTGCGTTCTGTCTCTCATCAGGTTGGAGAAGACGCAGTTTCCAGGCAGCCTGAACTAGAACATGATCTGAATCCTGGTGATTGGGTGGTAGTGAAGAATCACACCAGAGAAACGTGTCTATCACCCAGGTGGAGCAGACCTTGTCAAGTTATATTGACCACCAATACAGCAGTGAAGTGTGCAAGATTTCCTAATTGGATTCACGTAAGCCACACAAAGAGAGTACCAGAACCTGAAGAAGAGAATCTACAGACAACGCCAATCACTGAAGAAGCTGAAGGTTGCCCAGCTGAGGAATCTCAGGCTAGAGGTTCGAAAGAAGCTGACGGAGAACAACCGAGCACAAGTCAGGATTGGATACCAGTGGTAGAAGTTCCTGAAGTATATTACAGAACGAGAAATCAAACAAAATTGGAGGAAATTGAAGAAGATCAGATAGGTGAAGAAGAAACAGTTCGGGATCAAGAAGACAAGACAGTAAAAGATCCTGAACTAAATCAGATAGGGAAAGAAAATTGGACTAAAAACAGTGAAGATTTAATAAACTTTGAAGAGGGAAAGACAGGTTTAGAAGAATCAGGTCAGGCTGCAGAAGTTCACAGTGCAATAAGCCCTGATCAGAAGCAGTTAGATCAAGAAGAATTCACTAAAGAAAAAGGGGTAAATACAAATGAACATAAAGAAATAAAAAGGAACAAAGCCAACATCTTGAAAGTCATTGTGGAGCTACTGAAAAGAAACCAATCAGACCTGAAAAAGAACAAACAAAAGAGGCAGTAATCAAAGAAAACAAAACAGTATTGAGCAGTGAAAATAACGAGATCTTTGAAGACGTAAACAGAGAAACAGTGCCAACAAAGAAAACAAGAAAAGGAGATCATTGGCCAAGTGTCATTAAAAGAGTAAAATACCACATAACAACCAGAAGTGAAGATCCAGAACAAGTACCTGAAGTGACAAGTCAAACTGAACAAGAGAAAAAGTCAGGAAAAAGAAAAAGTAAAAGACTGAGACTTGTGAATAACAAATTCAAGGGTCCTGACTGGACTTATATCATTCTTGAAGATTTTGAAAGCTCAGAGTCAAGTGACAGTGGTGGCGAAGGAACAAGTGCAGAACTAACATACGAAGAAGAAACAAGACCACCCTGACTAAACAAAAGAATCATCTAAAGAAAAGAAGAAGAGATAAGAAGAGAAATCTTCCTTGTCGAAAAATGCCTGATGATAGAGTTACTGGGAGACCAAAACAGAAATTGTTGTAGGAGATGCTGTGCAATCTGCATATGTAGTCTAGTATTGGTGCTTATAGTATGGTTAGTCCTGATTGTAGCAATTCCTTACCTTATGATAATAGATAAGAAGATTAATAATGAAACTAAAGGGAGGACAGCAAACATGAAGGGCAATAGAGTAGAATTAATGGCAGAAGATGAGGCAGAAATTCATCATGAAATAGCTGATAACGACACTAGTTTAAATGTTTTCACAAAGTTATTGTTTCAGTATGTAGACACAATGGAAGTTAGTAATTGTTATGTCTGTATGAAATTACCGGAATCAGTAGCAGAAGGATTAACATACCATCATTTACCACTGACATACGGCATCTCATGTAGTGTATTAACAAGTTTATTTTATAGAACAGGTAGGCTACAGTATTATTATTCAAACTTAGATGTGATATTTTCAGAGGTTCCGATTCGCAAGAGTATGAACCCAGTGCTTACTAGTCAAGACGCACAGTTTATGGGAGAGTTTTTCTTAACAATGAAATCGATAGACATAACACATGCACATAGACACAATCTAACATGTTCTTTACTAGAAGAAGAAAAGATATTTTTGAATTTAGTAGAAGATAGAAGACATGATTTTCAAAAGAAAGCTTCAGAGCATAAGGCTCAGTTGCCACCTTGGGCGGAGAAGGAAGGGAGTTATACACCTAGTAAAGCTCAAGCTGCAATGGCTCTGGATTTCGTAAAGAAAGGGAAAATTTGTCTTCATAGGTTAAAGACTGATTATAACAATGTTTTCATCGGTACCAGTGAATGTGAACACAATTTTTTAATTATTGGAGGTTGGGGACTCAAAGGAGGAACAGATTCAGTTTTTCCTGGAATATATTATGTATGTGGGAATAAGGCTTACTTTAGGCTTCCTGCAAGATGGTATGGAAGTTGTTATTTTGGAATAGTTTTTCCAAAGATATACCATGTAAAAAGAAACACTGGAAGCAATGAAAACAATAATGAATTAATACGTAGTAAAAGAGCTAGTTTTTCAGAAATTGTAGGTGATATATTTGGTGCATTGATACCTTCAGTGGGAATAATTCTGAACTCAAGGAAAAAATGCAAATTGTCTACAGTGGTTGATCGTTTATCAACGGATACTGCTGGAGGCTTTCTAATGATTAATACGGAGATGGTTGCGATTAGATCTATGGTGATGCAAAATCGACTTGCTCTTGACATTCTATTGGCAAAAGAGGTAGGAGTCTGTAAATTATTGAAGACGAAACATTGTTGCACTTATATTCCTGATAAGAGTGCAGAAATTGGAACGTATATTCAGAACATAACTAAACTTGAGAAAGAACTAAAACCACTGGAAGTTGATAGTGTATGGGAAAGATTGACAAATAGTATCTCGTCAATTGGAACCTGGTTTGCTAATATAGGGAAAGGACTTATAGGTCAAATATTAGTACCCTTAGCAGGGATAGCAATAATAATTTTAGCAATAACAATATGGTGCAAATGCTGTAGAAAGAATGGAACATATAAAGTGACAGGAAAAGGAAAGAAGAGAAAACTAGATGAAATCGAACTAGAAGAATGGAGAAGTGATTTATACAAGAAATTAAAAGGAGACTGTAAGAATAGAAAAAGTAAAAATGAGAATGAAACGATTTGCTAGAAGCTGGCATCTGATTGAAGGTAGTATTTTGATAGCTCAGAAACGCCATCAGAGAGGGGATTGATGGAGAAAGGTTTCAAAATAGAAACTTGCTTGTATGCAATCCTCCTCATAGTATTAATTTATTAAATTTGTACTGTCAATACTAATCTTTGCATTCACAAACATAGAAGGGATAGACGCTTGCCTATGTGTTTTACTAATGAATAACGCTTGTCTATAAACCAAGATGGCCGCTAAAAGCGCGGGACTTCATTGCGCATGTCGCAACCTGATCACATGGTGTGACGTCTTTCTTTGCTTGGTGGGAAACTTCTGCTTCTGCGCAGTGTGCATTAAAATGGCCGCTAAATGTTTTCACATGCTTAAGCTTGCTCTCATGTCATTATTAAATTGTCGTTTTCTTAACGCTACTAATGCAGGATAGTATTATAATTAATGGGGAATAGAGTAGGGAAAGTGGGCATACAGTGAAACATTTTATTTGTGATTTTAATATTTTCTTCTTGCACTTTTAGTAATTCGTAAACTTGGGCCTGGGTTGGTGTCTTGAAACTCGAGAGACAGAGGGTTCTGCGCATGTGTCCTGTATGCCTGCCAAGTGAAGTCAACTTGGACGTCTCCCAAGGCCACGACCTATTGGCCGAAGATGATGTACCCAATGTTTCCGGCGGACAAATTGTTACTTTTCTCCTGTAAAATGTATAACATTTGTCGTGAGACGGGTGGGAAATAAAGCGAATGTATTAATTTGAAGGGGAGGGAACGTAAAGACAATAGGCTTTACAATTTAGGCCAAATCAATATGGTGCGAGAATCCACCCCTGTCCCTGTCCAATCAGAAGTAGTGGTCCCATATTTTAGCAACATTAAGGGGAGGTACATGGGCGTAGAAGGGTATAATAGAATATAGCATTAGTAAATTAGTCAGAGCATGCTTTCACGAAGAACAGGCGTCCATACTGCCAGAGCGCTCTCAACTCCAGACTGCCCAGCTGATCGGTTGCTGACTGAATTCCTGTCCGGAAGAGGTCCTGAGGAGGGGGCGGCGGAGTCCATTAGAAGGAAGGCACGGGAGAATCGAGAGAAGTCGAGTATCAGAGAGGGGAACGGCGCAGGCGTCGTTGTAGAGAGGTCACCGGTCCTGTCCTGATCATGGAAGAAGTCTTTGCTCTTCATCCTTCCTGGGTCCTATCTTTTCCAACTCCTTGGCCAAGGGGCTTGGTTCTCGCATTTAGGTAACTATACTGCAACCTTTAGTTGCGCTGTTGTCTCTATCTTCTCCTCTTCCTTAAACACCGTCATTTATTAGCAAAATCATTTCTATGCTTTTTCTTGGGTATTTCAATCAAGTACCGTGTTTTCTGTATTTTACTCTGCTAAAACTTTAGATAAACATTTTAAAACTTCCTGACTCAGTGATTATTTCAGGATTATGTACTATAATGAACGTCACTCATTTTAAACTTCCCAATTAGCAAAGGATCCATTGGTAAGTTAATACTCTTCAATCAGAAGGTAATTGGTAGCAGGGACTTTGATAAAAGAGTACATCTGACACCCAGCGTAAGTATTAGTGTAGTGTGAATGTATGGGCCCAAGTGAGTATATGGTGTATGAATGTTATTGGCTAATATTGCGCTGGATCAGTATTGGTGATGGTATTGGTGGTATTGGTGGTGGTGGTATTGGTGTGGTATTGGTGGTAGATGGTCCACCACAACTTAGAAAGTTAAATAATATTAGCACATTAATAAAGTGTATATAAATAAAGAAGCAAAATGTATGATTGAAATTTTTAAAATGTTCTGTAAATGTTTAGGAATTTGAAATTGGTGGCTAGAAATTAAGTTAGTATCTTCAGATTGATTTGTGGGGCTAGTGCACGTGCATCAAACAGAATAAACAATGGACGATGAGTGGGCTAAATTGAATTTAGACAAACTCCAACCTTCTCATTAAAATTTAAATTTTCTTTTTTTATATTTCTTTGTGAATTTAATAAAATATTTCATTTGTGTATTTGTTTGATGAAAGCTTGTTTCTACAGCTTTTGTGTACCTTTTTGAGATTCAAACCATCAAAAATGGTTAGGCCGGGGTCCTCGGCTTCCAGTAATGACTCAGTGGGAGTCCCCAGATTCCGATAATGATTCAGTGGGGAGGTCCCCGTGCTCCAGTACTATTAAGTGCTGGACAACAAAAGTGAAAAGATTAAAAACCACAGAGTTAGAGGGTGCATGATTTAGAGTGGTTCAGAGAGTAAATGAGCGAGTGTCTGACTGCATAAGAGTATGAGTGAGTGTATAGTGTAAAGTGAGTGAGTTAGAGCGGGTGAGTTAGAGTGGTTGACTGTGTAAGTGAGTGAATAAGTCAGCAAAGTGAGAAACCACGTTATGAGGAAACAACCTCCTTTAGAATTAGAGAAAATGCAGAATCTGAATACAACCGTAATTTCAGAACTGTATTACAGAACAAAGAAGGAAGAATACTTTAATAAAACCTAAAACAACAACTGCCAAACACTAGGGCCTCCTTTCTAGTGGCAACCTAGAATGTACAAAAAAAGTCTGACGCCCTGTCTGGCCAGACCGAAACACGTGTCGTCTCAGTACGACTATACTTCTAAATAAAGAGTCAATGAAAATCTACATTTAATTATATCAAGAATAAATAAACCATTCTAAAAACACAAGAGTCAAGTGGATTCTTATTCATTCAATTAAGAGTTGAGAAGTTTACAATCGGATCCTCCCAAAACGCATTTAGGCATTCAACTGTTTGGCTGTATTGTAAGAAAACACCAGACTTAATATCTTTAGCAGACATTTCTAGTATGGTATCTGAATGCACGTGTCCTAACAACTGCATATAGCGGACGAGAAGCTTATGAAATAATCAGTAATATGTGCTTGTAGAGTGACACAGCAAAACTATTCACACATCACAATTACATATACATGAGTGAGCTAAAAAACACACACCATGACATTAGATGCCAGCCCCTCAAAGACTGGTGCTTAATGACAGGGTTGAAACCTTGCCTTGTTGCGTGCCTCTGTGGAGTAGAGCAGGGACCCTGCGTCAGTCTAGATATTTCCATCAGCAGAATGACAGGTTCACGTTACACTGTAAACGTAGAGCGTCTAAATATTTACACATGCTCGGCTTCTTCCAGGCGGCCCGTGATACAGCTCAGTAACTTACACACAACCACGGCCCTCCCCCCTTCCCAGTCCCACCCCCACATACAGCTGCCCCTCGGAGCCCCACGCTCACAACACAGGTGCCCCCAGTCCCACGTACACAACACAGCTGCCTCACCGGCCTCGCGCAGTGGCAGCTGCCTCTCCCGTCCCAGCCCCACGTGCACCACAGAGATGCCCCGCCCAACCCAGCGCACACCTCACAGCTGAACTTGAAGATAAGGCGTCTCGCTCTTCTAGCGCATCACTAGTGCCTTACAGCCGTGTGCTTTTCACAAATGTCATTTTACTTGTGTAGCAGAGTATCGGTCTCTGGTAAACCTGCTGCCGAGCTGGCACATGGGAAGACGCTCCTGCCAGAAACCTCTAAGTTGGCAGTGGAAAACTTTCACACTTACCTTCCTCGGAGATTAGTGGCTTTCAGACTGGCCCTCACCACGATTTGAAGCCAGGACCTGGATTTAGAAGAGCCCCTTTGTGCCAGGCTCCCGTGTTCCGCTGTGACCAGCCCTGAAAGTGTGCCTTGCTTGGTTTTCCAATGAAGAAAGAAACTGCCTGCTCTCTTGCACTTTTTTCCTGCGTGATGTCACATCCTGATTTTGTCTAGGGCTGCACAGCTGTCCTTGTATTAACCTCATGAGAAAAAAATGTTTGCAATGCTATAGGTTTCGCATTTAAATGCGAGACCTATGGCATTGCAAACAAACGGCCGCCATTGTCCCAGCGGCTTCGAAAGTGAAAGTGGGCGTGGCCCACTGAATGTAAGCAAAGCACGTCCTGGTGCCTAACGTAGGGAAAACTCAATAAATAAAACAACCAAGTAAAGGGGCCAGTAGCCATGGGAGAATACAAATGACGATATGGCCCTACTAAGGAGGGACTAACAAGCCTCATAATGAATCAGAAGACAGCATTTACAAAGGACAAACACACAAGCCAACGAAAAATAAGGGCGGGGGGAGTGGGCGAAGCTTCTCTCCGTACTGAACTACCACAGATCTTCGCAGAGCAGCGCTTGCACGCTGGCTCAGGCTCGACCTAAAAATGAGTTGATAGGACTTAGGACAAAAAGCAAACAGAATTTTGGGCAGTGAATGAGCTGATTATACCATCATTTATGAAAGGAACCTGTCTGAAACTGTCTGCAAATTATGAAAAGATTTGAGGAGACCATTTGTCTGCCAATTTTGAGGAATCTTTTTGATGTCCTCCGGATGCAGTTGATTGATTCTTGAGAAACCCAGATATTTGTGATGTTCAATAATGGGTCATCAGGTTGAAGAAGTTTACACATTTTGAACTGTTCTGCATGGTGTGTCACAGGTTGAGCGCTGACTGCAGAATCAGTTTGTTACTTGTGTGGGCATATAGTCTGTGTTGTAGGGGATGTCCAAGCAGTTGGTGTATCCTAATAGATTTTCTTCTATAAGTACAGTCAGCTTTGCCTCGGAATCTGAAAGCAGGCAAGTCACTTGCGATAACTGATTAGCCCAATACTGTATATCCTTGTTTGGTAGGAGCAGTCTGCAAGACACACTGCCTCTGAAAAGCTTTTAGCCTTTCACTCTTGGTGGTGTGCTGATCAAGAAGATCTTCTGCAAGACCAAGAGTAGTAGCATTCCAAATATGTAATTAAATCTAAATGGTGTTAAAGATTTTTATGGGTTTGTAATTTTGTGCCTCATTAACAGTGTGACATATGCATTTACATTCACAATTTCATATCTACAGAATAATATTATGTGATTGCCTTTGAAATGCATTTCCTATGATATTTCTTTTACTCTATGGCAACTAGGCCTCATTTCTGTAAAACGCCATCTTGCCCAAGATGGAAGTGTTCTCGGTCACTCATTCTGTTCTTCTCCCCGTACACCTCCTCTCCCCACAAGCTCAGCTGTGACCAGTCAAAGTGAAATGTATTGACTTATTTTCCACTATTGTTGTTGTTCTGATCCTGAAGAACCTTCCCCAGTTCAGCTGTAACTTGCAACGCAACATGTTTAATTTTCTTCTGCTTGTTCACTGAGACCTATGCACTCACTTAACATATTATTGTTAATGTAGCTTGTGCTGTTCGAGTATCTCCAGATAACATTAGCATAGAGGGTGCTGAATAATTAATCATGTAGTGAGTTAGTGCTTAGGTGTTAAGGTAAAATTACGTTTTTTATGTGCTCTGATTTGCTGAAGAAATGATACATTCACTCACACCACAATGAATCTGCGGAAATTCTAATTTAATGTGCAAGAATTATGTATAAAACCCTTCGATAGATTTTGGGGATGAGCCAGAAGACTTTCCTGGGAACGTAGATGCTGCTAGGTATGCTCTCCATTTTTCTATTGAATGTGCTGCTCATTTGGGACTTAGAATAATTTCTGACTTTTACATACTCCATAGAACTCTGCACTGAGAGCCTTCATGGAATTGACTCTGTACCTCCTTACTTTTTAATTTCCTAAAAAAAAACTTACATTTTTTATTGATCTAGAACTCAGTTATTGAGTGGGCCCAATCATTTTTAAAATTAAAATTATTTTAATGAATTGTACTTTTCCTGATTTTTATGTTTTTTTGAGGTGCCTTAACAAGGGGGACACATTGTTTCATGAAATTGAGGTTTAAAGCTGTCTGTGATTTAGTAAGTGCTGGAACCCTGTTTGAGGTGACTTTTGGGGTGTCTCAATCTTGGGGAACAATGTTTTGCCCCCATAGTGGGACCACCATTGAAATGATATGCACTCAGACTGGTTTTCCACTCATTTCGGCCAGCAACAATTTACTCTTTGCGGTATGAGGCTTTGGCATTGTTTTTCATGGCCTTGCATATTTTTCTTGTTAACGACAGGGTGATAGGTAAGTCTTGAATCTGTATTTAGAACCTTTACAGATGCTCGTAGGCCTTCCTTTCTGCATTTAGTTTTGCATAGAAGAAAAATGACTATGTGACTAACCTGTTTGACCACAGCAGGAAGCACATGGCAACAGCAGTATGAGGGTAGTGTGGCATGCCAAAGAAGACATGAGGAAATGTACAGATTATAAGGGTCATAGATCAGATCAGAGATATATATAGACACAAAAATCGCAAAGGCCGTAGAGACTCATCTGCTGGCAAAAAATGCACGGCGCCCAACAAAACTACAGTGGGAGATCAACCAGTCAATAGCATGAAGGCTAGAATGGAGATTTAACGCCTCTGAGGGTCCTAATGGTTTTGAGGAAAACCGCCTAAAAAGATTCATTTTTCACTGCTTGAGGTCGAAACACAAAGCTTTGTCATATATCTGATGACTGCGAGACAAAACGAGGACTTGAGCTGTCCGGGGTACATTTAGACTTAATGAAGAGCACATAATAGACAATGTTGTGAGTTCCCCCTCACTTTCTGGAGTGGTTTGATTGCTACAAGTGCTCTCTGCAGAAGATGGTGAACCCATTAATTATAGATCCTCAAAAAACTGTTGCACATCAGAGTTGAGATAAATGACAATAGGAGAAAATGTACCTTCAATTCTGACTCGGATTTATGACACTAAATGTGGTGATGTGCCATCCACGTGGGGATGGAATGCACAATATGTTGAATGTGATTGGGAAAATGGTTATTTATTAAACTTTTTATTGTTGATAGTTTCTTGAAAAATTAGAGGCAATCTTCACTGTGGTCATGGACGTTATACCGAGAAAAATCTTTTGAAATTGGTAAATAAAGACTGCTTGACTTGAGAAAAATGTTGGTAGACCAGTGGTTTTAAATAATTTTAGGATCTATGGTCAAATGGGGAACACGTTTGTCCAAGGTTACATAATTATCAAAGACAGGGTTTACTCACTAACCCAGTATGCCTTGCAGGCCTACACCTTCTGTGATATATCTCTTGCACCCTCTGTCCACAAGCCCTAGTCAACAACCACAGTCTTTGTCTTTGTTCATCTTTGATACCTACAATGTTCCCCATCTGGGTGTGGAACCCACCACTTCTTCCCACTGTGTCATGCTTGTGGATGGTTGGGGTGTAATCCCACTCATCATCATCTGCGTCATCTCTGTTCTATGTGCTCCTTAACTGGTGGGCTTTTCTGCCATTATTTTATCTTGTGCTGTGCCACCTCCCACATGTGTTGTGCTTGAGCACAGAACTGCCTTTAGATGATCTTCCGTGGGAACTTTGTGAGGGCTCTCTTTCAGTTTCCAGGCAGGTAGAGTAGCTTCAGATGTGGACAGTCTCAACACTCCTTTTTGCTGAAAGGAGTACAATTTGTAGTTACTTTGTAGCTTGTGTGGTGTTGTCAGTTGTTACTTACTGGTAATGCATGTGTCGCATGAGGGTGTGCTCATTGATGGAGGTATCTTTAGTCATATCTTCTGTGTTGGTGGCTGCTGTACCAATCATGGCAGCATGGGCCATCCGAGCATGCTGTCGCCCTTCTCAGTAGAGCTGGTGCCATAGTCCTATCAGGAGATCTCCTGCTGGTTTGATTAAGGATTATCTGCAGCTGTCATGACCTACTGGCATTGTTGTTTGTGTTGTGTATATTCGTCTCTGGTCAGTTTCTGTTCTTTTCTCGCTTTAACTTGGACTGCCTGAGACACAGAAACTGCCTGACACAGAGACAGAGAAACCATGATCTAATTATTGTATACATTGTTGACTTTTGGCAGAACATTAAACATTTTTACAGATTGTTCTCTTTTATTTCTTTATGTGCTCATCAGTACATTGTTATTGTGGTTTTGCTACCCCGTCCTCACATACTATGTAATGAATTATATGTAAAGACTCTTTAATTAAAAAATATATCTTTTATGTCTCTAATCCCAGGCTTTTGTTCTTGATTTATTAAATTTGTATCTATGTAATGGATTTTGTAAAGTAAGTTATTATATGAATGAGTTACATTACTCCCCTGGATGTGCACTGAATGAAACACCTCAAGCAGGGATAGATGCCTGGAGGGACAGTCAACATTGGCTGTTGCTTGTGCTTTCAGCAAGCATCCATGCTGTAACATTTGCGTTTTAAAGAGACAGAGGTCTCAGTGCCACAAATTGTGTTTGTTTACACAAGTGTCATCGAAAGAGAAGGCAGCAGTTTCATCCCAGCTACTGACATCTTAGTAAAAGTTGTTCAATGTCCATAATTTGTCAAAATAATAATAATAATTGCAGGGGTCAAAGTTTTCTTTAGAGCTTATCTCTGGTACTGCCGAAAGCTGGGTGGACATATCTCAAATCCATCACATGAGTCTTTCTCCCACCAGCCTATACTATCTGCCTCTTTACCTCATTTAAAGGTTCATTTTTTATCTCTGCTTCACCTTTTATTGCTGTTTCCCTATTTTTGTTTTCCTCCTTTTTCGCTTTGCTGCACTTGCCTCCCTTTCTTTGGGCCAAGGTCTGTTGTTAAAAAATAAATCCTAGTGGCCAAAAATGAGTGCCAGTCCCACTAACTACAACTACTGGCAAAAATGAAACAGTAGAACTTGTGCCACAGACACCTTTCACTTTGTGAACAATCACCACCTCTCAATCACAGGCAGCAATCAAACAAAGCTTTACCTGCGCTTGTATTAACACATAGCACTAATACATGATACTGCAAGTTGCAAGGAGACCGCACGCCAGTTTGTGGCCCCCTTGCTTCACGACTCCTAAGGAGTCACATTGTGTTAGAGTGACCAGATTTTGAGAAGCAAAAACTGGGACAGGACAGACATAAAAGTAGGACTAAAGCCTTTAGTCTTACTTCTATATCTGGCCTGTACCGTTTTTTTGCATAGCCTTGTAAATATACATATAAATACACACACTAGGCTTGTAAACATATGTGTTCGTATTTGTGTATTTATATATACACACACGTGCTAGATCTGTGTGTGTGTGTGTGTGTGTGTTTTATGTATGTGTGTATCTATGGCAGGACCCCTCCACCCTTAGTTCCCCTTGCCCCCCCAGCCCCTCCTCCCCACTCTGTCACTGCTGGGAGCAGGCAGCTGCCCCCTCCTGTGCTGCCTGACAGAAACAGATACATTACCTAAAACATTTCAGTCTTCAGAGGTGCCTGTGAATGGAGGGTATATCTGCTTTACAGAATAACCTGACCTTTGTCCCAAAAACCGGGACATTTACCTAAAATTGAGGAAAGTTTCAGAACACTGGGACAGTCCTCTTAAAACCGGGACTGTCCGGGGAAATCCGGGACGTCTGGTCACCCTACATTGTGTGCATAGCACTTCACAATGGAGATTGTGAAAGGCAGGGCCTCTTATTCACCAAGGCAGCTGCACTGCACAGATGTGCCTTTGCGAATGCAAAGGGGCTTAGTACATCTGTCTCGTGCCGGCTAAATGAGGGTTGGCAAATACCAAATACCAGCTCAGTTCAATAATTCATCAATCAGTGCTTGCGGAGTAGACACGAGTCAGGGCACTCACGCAGGCTCAGAACACACCATGCACACTTCGTGTGATCAGTAACTTTGCATAGTGCTTGAGGGGGTTGTGTGGTTTGTCGGCTCCATTACAGCTCAAGAAACAAGTGCTGGTTTAAGATAAAACAAACAGAACAGCAAAGTGAGCAGTGGAAGACGATTAATGTGTTCCCTATACCAACTAGGCCTAATTGTAGCGCATTGAAACTGAAAACTTGTTTTTTATATTACGAGGTTTAGAGCAACATGTCACAAGTTTATGAGCTGCTTAAGAACTACGGCTGAGATGGGATGTTTTATGGTGAAAAGATGCTTCTATGGCACCAGGGCATGCCCAACTTTGGTGTGGAATGGATTCTCTGATAATAAACTTGTACATATTTTTATTGGTGGCTCTGGCATAAATGTGCCAATTAACTGTACTTGAAACTGGGAGGAGCAGTTCATACAAATACCCTGGGATTTTTTTATTGTGAATCTTAGATTTCTACATTTTTAGGCAGAATACTGTCAGTCTCCATTTAGTTTTAGAAAGCAAGCTTCCCAAATCACTCAAATTTGTTAAAAATACAACCACAAGTCTAAATGGCCAGCAATTGACAAAGGTTTAGTTTTAGCTTTGAAACTTAACTCAAAAGGGGTTGTTGTTTCGTAGCTCTGGGGAAACAAAAATTCAGCCAAATATCTTTTTTTTTCACTTTTGCACTAAAACGTTACTGATAACTACACCAAAGCAGTCTGGTGCTTTCCTGGGTGCCTACGTCTTTTGACTGTCAACTTGCATTAGCATTCAAATCAATTTAGCCATTAAAAATAATAATGTAGAAAGGACCTGTTCTAGGGAATTAAGAAGGGCTTATGCTTTGCTTTAGTGACATATGCCACTTTCTGATCTAGCAACAATCATTTTGCTAAGCAACCGGTTTTACATTCGTCTCATATTTGGCTGATTTAATTCAGATGTAAACTGCAGGTCCTTGGTATAGTGACCCGGAAGTGTATGATATGAAGTGGAAGTGGGTCTTCCCTTATTCGTTTCTGTCACAAGTTTGAATCTGCTTGCAATCGATGAGTTGAGTTGTAAACAACTGTTGTCCTTACCTTCTTTCTAGCACCGAATGACACGTCGACGAGCCAACACCCCACCAGCGTTACCACCGACCAGTTAGGGTCGAGGTTAAAACCTCAACAGGCCTCGTGGCAGCCGGTCCAGTGACAGGGAGGGCGCGCCAGGCCCTGCCCCGGGGTGTGATGAAGAAACCTAATGAAGACGGGGCTGATCAGCTTAACAAGCACAGGAAGGAAACGATTTAGAATTAAATCCTGCTGCGTGCACGGTGACAGCATATTGTCTGTGTCTCCTGAGAGAAACGTAAATAAGCCCCTAACCTGCCAGGGAGGTAGAGCACCCCTGCAATTAGCAATGCAAGGCCAGCCTCGGGCCTACAACTGGGGCCGGACACAGGACAATGAGAGAAACATACAGCAGCCTTGTCCAACCGTACCCACTGCTTTTCGAACATGACTGGGCCGCCTTGAGGTGGGATTCTGCGCCTGCACCTGCTCCACAGTATGGAAAAGAGGTTTAGGGAAGAAGTGGTCAATGTATGTATCTGGCATTCTAAGTGTTTGGGCTTCTCCATATATCCGTGCCTCCCAGAAGTAGCCACAAATAGACCCTTCCCCGTAAAAGCCAACGAGAGGGACAGTAAGGCGCTCAAATATTTATGGACAATATAATTAACTTTTTTAAGTCCAGTCTTTGAATATATGAGGAAAATGTATTTTTGGGTGTCCTTGGCATGATACATAGCTTCTACATACGGAACATTGGCAGGATAAAATCTCTAAACTTGGTCTCCATACTGATTGTGAAACAGGCCCTGCTGAGGAGAGCCCTCTTCAGGGTCACCTTGATCAGAGCAATATTTAAAATCAGCCTCTGAGCAGCTGATTTGCTGCTCTCTGCAAACCAAGCCAAAGTATGGTGCCCATTGAGGAGTAAAGCCACATTTTCAGGTTACCCGCTTGAGATAAACATGTTTACAATGAGTGTAAATGGCAAAAGCTGGAAAACCTTGCAAAGTGATGGCTTTGTAGGATCATCAACACTTGAAATCCTTGCTTAGGGCGTTCTAGTCTCCAGTCCCTCTTCTAAAAAAAGAGGATTAAATTGTGCTGAAACCACTCTCCTGCAACCTACGACCACTTGCATTAGTGAACGCAAAAACTCCACTCTTGTCACTCTGGCAATTTCACTCTTGGCATCTGGGTACAGAATAGCCCAGCAAAAATATATATTTAGAAATGGGCATTGAGTAAATAAAAGTAAGCACCACTTCAGAGAGAATTTCAGTTTACAGACTGTGATCCTCTCCAAATGCAAAATCTTTCTAAGTGATACAGAGTAAAGATGAAAGGAAAACACGTGTTCGGAGTCTACGGCAAAGGGTGGCTTCACTCCCTGGGCTGGTTGTCCTGAATACTTCAATTAGTGGGGTGCACTCCACTCTATTGACTCTATCTGATGCATTGTGAATATATACAGAAAAAGAAACAATTGTTTTCATCTTTTTGTTTGAAATTTGTTTCTCGGGTTGGCTTATATTTTTACATTTTTAAAATCGGTGATATCCCGGTTTGTCCCTTCTCTATTTCTTTCATTCTTCCCATCCTCCCCCCTCTTTCTATTTTACATGTGGTCTTTGAGTAAATCCCTCACAGTTATTAGATTTCCCACTCCTCTAGCTGCAGGTAAGGTCTGTTCAATAAATCATTTCTTGAAATCCAATAAGTGGGACATGCAACATTTCTCCCTAATTAAATGGGACATGCAATGTGTCTCCCTAAGCAACTCTTCCCAAGCAAATCTACGTGATGCTGTTTACATCCCTATAAACGATGAGGTAAAACGGACGCTCCGGGGTCCTGTGTCTGATATAGATTCTGCTGAGTGAATGATACATTTTATTGGCCCATTTTATGTAAGATACAGATGTTACAAATGAATATGAGGCTTCAGGCCCTCAAAGGACCTTTCTTCAGTAGTGCTTTGAGCTGCCTGGGCTTGATCCACAAAAATAGTCATAAATAATGCCATGCATAGTTCAAGCCTATGCAAGTGTGATTTAACACTGTTTGGGCATTTACAGATTTTGCTGTCAATTAAATGTGTGAATTATGCATGTCTAGCTATATTATGCATGTCTAGCTATAGAACTGCACAGCACTCACACTGATAGGTGGTATTCACCTCTTGCTGTGCAATAAAAATACAACAAAGATACAAACCTATATCCAGGCAATGTTGTCTTGTTTCATAATTCCTAGAAGTGCTTGCTTTACATATCAGTGTATAATGCTTATGTCTAAAGCTAGGAAACTTACAAATTCACACATCTTCTCACCTCATATTTCAATTTACCAAATTATTTATTTTATAACACATTGCAAGTTGCAACCCTTCCTACACATGCCCTTCAAAAACTAAGACAACTGGTGCACTTAACTCCACTTTGTCCCCACTTATGCCAATTTCATTTGGTTATAAGTCACTTGCTCAGCTATGTGTAGTAAATGCAAGTCGAATGGTTTTGATTACCCTCAAGTTTACTGTGTTATTGGTGTTCTCCTCTTTTTCATTGCATAACATAGCAAGCGTATTAGTCAAGTTCCCAAGGGGTATCAATCATGGCGCTATTGAGAGGCCAAAGATGTTTATTCCCCAACTCAGTGGTATTCAGTATATCGCCCTCACAGGGATATTGACTGAGTGGGTAGGCTGGGATTTCATTCAGTGTCCATGGGAGGAAACACAGGTCCATGTAGAGGGTACATTAACCCAGTGAGCTACCAAACTCGGCCACTCCCCTGACATTCTTCTGTGAATGCCTACTTCAGACATTCATGGGGAAATTACGTTTGTGGAATGTACACAGATAAATGTGAATAACATCTCTATAGAAACATTACAGCTTTGTGAATTGGAAAAAAACGTGAGACATCTGTAATTTACAACTTTGTCAGGCAGAAGCCAGAGGTATATTTGGAAATAAACCTATGAACTGGACACTCTGTGTTCATGAAACACAACATGGTGGCTTAGGCACTATGTTGAACAGTACAGATCAGCCTTCCGCACTCTTGTTTGGTACCTTTTTGCACCTACCCCTATATAGAATGAAGGGTGTTGGCGTAAATTGTAAATCAAACGGCTATAAAATAACAATAAACATTATCGATTTGCTTTTGTCTGGTCCATACCTACTAGCGAGAATCATTGCTAGAACCAGAGACAACTAAAGTATCAGTAAGTCGCGCATAACTCCTGTGAGTGAGGAGCACAGAGATGTACTCAAGAACGGGGGCCTGATGTCTGAAATTTCCATTCACAAAAAGTGGCCGCAAATTTCATACTGATTTTTCGCGAATAGGATGGAATTTTACAAACCAACCTAAGTACTTATAAGTTCGCTCACAACATTTTGAATCATAGTGGCTTGCAGTTCGACCTACCTCATCAATATTCATGAGGTAGATCGCAAATTGTGACTCACTACGATTGGATGACATAATAGGGTTGGTGGCCTGTTGGGGGTCAGCAGATCACGCCTCTGATCACATTTTAAATAAAGTAAAAAGTTTTTAATGAGGTCCGTTTTCCTTAAAGAAAACGGCTGCATTTAATAATGAAAAATATATTTTTTGTTTGAGAGTTGGCAGTTGTCCCATGGAAAACTGCCCACTCCTCAACAATTTTTTTTCTAACATTCATAAAGGGGAAGGGGTCCCTCTGACCCCTTCCCATTTGCAAATAGATTATGTCCATTGCGATGTAAAAATTAAATGTTTTGTGACCGGATTTCAGTCGCAAAACACTGACACATACCTTAATGAATTCCTATTTGGAAGAGAGGCCCTAAAGGCATCCCTTCCAAATACCAATTTGTTATGGGTATCTAAACCCATTTTCCAATTCGGAAACCTGTTACAGAATCTCAAAATGGGTTTAGTATATAACAAAAAGCCTTTTTGCGATCCCAACCCTGTGATTTTGTGAATCGCAGGTGGTGCAACTGCAAAATAGCTGTGTACGTCAGGCTCTGGTGCTGTGTTGGATAAACTACCCAGGAGGTACTTATTTGCATTAACATACTAGCTAGTGTCTAACCACACATTGTTAAAGTCTGCTGCTTTTCTACATTTATTTTTATGGCAGAAAATAATCACTTCTCTAATCTTTTGTCAATACAAACAAAATAAAAGTATTCTCATCCGTTATGTGCTAGAATATCGTGTACATAAATATGGCCTGACATAAGCATTGTGTCCTAAATATCATTTACAAAAATATTGCTACTTTGGGTGTAGATTTTCTATTATTAACTCCAAATGGGATTCTATTTTTGCAGCAAATATTTAGTTCACAATATTTATGTCAGACAATATTTTGTCAACAATATTCTGGCACCACATCTTCCAATCCTCTGGAAAATGTATCCAGTTTTTCAATCCTAATTGTGCTCTATTTTAGACAAGACACAACAGCAAAGGCAATCCATCATTTTAGAAACATTAACACCATGATCTGTCACCCAGAAGATGCCACAAGTCTTTATAATAATGAAGCCAATGTCCTCTGCTTTTACAGCATGGACCCTCCCACCTCAAATGCTGCCCATCACCAACTTACTGTCCCTACTCGAACGAAGGATGGGCCTAACTGGCCCAGTGTTACAATGGTTCACCTCCTTCCTAAATAACAGATCCCAAAGAATCAAGATGAAGCAATCACTTTCTCAACCCTCCATGGTCATCCTAGGGGTTCCACAGGGCTCAGCACTATCACCAATTCTTTTTAATCTACTCATGAAACCCCTGGCAAACGCGATGAACTCTGCAAACATTCTATATCACCTATATGCGGATGACACACAACTGTATATGAAAATCTCCTCTCCAGATGACTTCATCTCCCTCAACGCTATTCTACATAATACTCAAAGTTGGCTCAACGGCAACCACCTCATGCTTAACACCAAGAAAACGGAATTCCTTCTCATCTCCCCCCCAATCACACACCCAAGATAGACTTATGGCTGAAGCATCTAACTTCCTTTGATTGCGCTCCCCACATCATTGACTCCGCGAAATCCCTGGGAGTCACCTTAGACAAACACTTAAATATGCAGGCGCAAATCAGTAATGCCACCAAGGGAGCTAATCATCAGATGAGTATCCTAAGGAAACTTAAACCCTTCCTCCCACAGACCGACTTAAAAATGGTGGTACAAGCCTTAGTGTTACCAAGACTGGACTATGGAAGCACCACTCTATGTGGTCTTCCCAAATACAAGCTGGCTCCGCTGAGGGCATCGCTTAACGCTGCGGCCAGACTGGTCTCGGGAACAAAAAGAAATAACCACATCTCTCCGGCCTTGAAAGTTCTGAACTGGCTACCCTACGAGGCGAGAATACAACTAAAGATCGCCTGCATGACCCATAAAGCCCTGCTTAGCAACACCCCCAGTTACTTAGCCCAAAAGCTAGAGCGGTCAGGAGGATGCAGACATTCGCGAAGCTCAAGCTCACTACTACTAAAACCACAATTCTTCCACAAAAAGAGAACTGGATGCAGAGCATTCTCAGGTACCGCACCGAAGATTTGGAACTCCTTACCTCCAGATGTACGTAGAATCTCTTCCTTTACCTCCTTCAAAAAAGAAGTAAAAATGCTTCTAATGAACAAATTCACATCCTAAGACTCTAACTCTTTGATGACTATTAGCCACCTATGATATCCATCTACCACTGTCTACCTCTTTTGTATTGAATGTCGAATTTCGAATGTATGTATATTACCCCAATCATCTAATGTTTGATAACAGTGTATTGTAAAGCGCTCTGATAACCTCGTTTGTCATGTTCGCGCTATATAAAACTTTATAAATAAAATAAAAATAAAATAAACCAACTCCACTGGTTTACCTTCCCATGACAAGCCCCACAGTGTGCTTACCTTTACAGGTTGGGGTCTACAGAAGCTAGTGCATCGCATGAGGAGCTATAGGGTGGTGTCTGCATTGTTTGGCAGTGGTGAACACTGCACAGTACAACAGTTTCAGACTCTCACCTCACACACACACACACACACACACACACACACACACACACACACACACACACAAGCACACACAATGCAGGCTGTCGTACACCCAAATCAGTGCTTAATTTGTAAAATATTTAGAGCCAGGGCCCTGGCCAGGAGGCCACTGCAGCTTGCACCACCCATCGCCCTTGTCATTGCTGCCAAAACAACTACTGCCCATCTCTCTCGCATGTAAATGTGACAGTTCAGATTGTTCCAGATCCCAATGCTAAAGGAATGGCTGGGGAGGCAGGTATTAGCAATTTTTTTTAATGTATATAGTTTTACTAAACAACTGTTATACTGCTCATCTCTAAATTACATGAGCAGCGCCACCTTGTGGCAGACTGCTCTAAGTGTGGTGTTGACAATTAGGTGCCGGTGCCGAGCACCGGACACCAATTAAGTGCCGATGCTCAGCACCAGAAAGCACCGGCTCAAATTAAGCACTGAATCCCAAATGCTCATACATGCACAGCATTCGATGCACTGGTTTTGTGTACATTTTAATCAAAAGTACATTTTAGCTGGCAGAGAACACCAGCTGACGTCTTCTCCGCTGCGCCCTCTCAAGTTGTACCTGCTTTTACTGTCTCTAGTAACAACCATATGAACTTGCCTGGCCACAGGCAGGCACACTCATCACATCATCCTGATGATTTCCTGCGGGCCACGAGAGGTGGCAGCCCCAGGCCTGACTGTGACACCTACAATGAGATTAACTGCGTAGTGCCTAACTAGACCATGCCTTTTCAATCACAGTGTGAGTCAAGCCCTCTCCAACCCATGAGGGAATTCAAATGAGTGCGGCTGCATTCTTCAACAGCAACTCAGCATAGAGTTACACTAAGGATCGGCGGACTTACAGCACCTGTACTGCCCCGCTCTGCTACACATCCCAAAGCTGAGCCTGCCATGCCCAGAGCCCTAGAATATGGATGCCTTGGAGTATCGGTACTCTCCTGGACCAAGGAGAAGTTACGGTACTCAAAGGGTAAAAATACAGAAGTGGTGGTACTCAGTGCAGGTGAGTACCAGCCTATTTAAAGCTCTACCTTGGATATAAACAATAATTCACTGTCAAGTTTCTACCTACTGTCAAAGTCTTTGAGACAAACAAACATGTTTTGAGTAGTTCAGCCTTCCAGGGTATGCCTCCACCAGATCCATAAAAGAGATCATTATAGAGAGGCTGACTCCACTAGGTCTCAACTCCCACATGACATCATCAAATGTCAGTACCATGGCCCTCATTAGCGCTGCTACCCGCATTCGCAAGCCTAGAACCATGGACCCTATACTGGATGGACCATTTTGCCATCCTTTTTAACTTCACACGCCTCAAACTGGACAAAAAGGCCTACTTAATTTAACACAATTCACCAACAGATTCTTCCAAAAAGATGACTTCCACAGCATTCAGCAGACATTCACTGCATTCCGTCGTCCACAGTAGCAGACACGCATCTTCCTAGATATCTGATACACAGCCTTGTGCATCATTGATTACCGCCACGCCCCTTCCGGCACCAAAATATAAAATTTAAACTATCTGCTCCTTGGAATACACAGGAACTCTGCCAAAAAGTGTTGAGAGCGGACATAGTGCTAACTCTGATTACCTAGATTTATTTATTTATTTATTTATTTATAAAGCGCGACATTCATCCCGTTGGGATATCACGGCGCTAATGTAGCGGGAGGGTGGTGAGTTAAGCTGCTCTATTGAGATCGGTGGCAACAGTCCTAGGGGAATAAGTGGGTTTTAAGTTTCTTCCTGAACGCCATGTACTCCTCAGTCAGCCGTAGCTCCAGCGGAAGCTCGTTCCAGTGCAGAGCTGCAAGGTACGAAAAGGTGCGTCCGCCTGCCCTACTCTTACTGATCCATTTAGTCTCAGCTAGCGCTTGAGAGCGTGACCTTAGGCACCTGGACGGGGTATAGAATTTAATTCTATTCTGGAGAATCTTGGGGCCGGTATGATGGAGTGCCCTGTGTGCATGTCCTAAGAGCTTAAATCTTGCTCTTTGACGCATGGGCAGCCAGTGAAGTTGCCTCAGGCAGTCCGTCGCGGAGCTGTATCTGCCCTTGTTGCACACCAGTTTGGCCGCTGCATTTTGTATTACTTGCAGACGTTTGAAAAGGTAGTCTGGCATGCCAACGAAAAGTGCATTTCCATAGTCCAGCCTACTGACAAGCAGGGCCTGTGTGACTGTTCTCCTGCTTTCCAGTGGGATCCAGGGAAAAAGCCTTTTTAAGAGCTTCAATGTGGCGAAGCTTCTGCCACACAGGGTCTGCACGTGGTCCTGCATTGATAGGGTGTTATCAATGATGACGCCCACATTTGTTGCGCACTGCTTGGGTGCTGGGGCCATGCCAAGCGAGTGGGGCCACCATGACGCATCCCAGATATGATTGGCTCCGCCGAGAAGCAGGATTTTGGATTTCTCAGCGTTGAGCTTTAAGCAGTGCTCTGACATCCAGGTTGCCATTTCAGTGAGGCAGTTGTTAAGTTTGGCCCTGGTGTCTTCATGCCTGTTTCCGATAGCTATTGTCAGTTGCATGTCATCCGCATAGGAGCAAATCCCAAAGCCCCATTTCGTGCCAATTTTTGCCAGAGATGATACGTAGGCATTGAATAAGGTGGGGCTCAGGGATGCTCCCGAGGCATACCCGAGGGAAAGGCAATGCCTTTCTTTAGCCACTTTGCCCTTACACACCAAATAAATAGGGAGGAGGCAGGTGTCTCCAGTTATGGGAAGAAAATCCAAGATGGTGGAAAAAACTCTGAGCATGGGGAGTCCAAGCTTCCCACTATGGGAAAACTCTCAAGAACGAAAAGATGAGTGATAGGTCTGGGATGGCACATGACTGAAGAAGAATTCAGGACAAAAACTGAGACTTGATGGACCAGTGAGCTTGCCAAACAAATGAGACTCAGTGATCACAAGTTCAGGACTCCTTTTATGGTTCAAAAGACAGGAAGGAAAGAAATATTTGACCCAGAAGAACAATGGATCGAACAATGATAATATAAAAACAGATCTGGAATATGTGGTAAGAATTTCTTCTTCTTCTAGAAGATTCTAGACAGGTATCCATGCAATCATGAATCAGGTTTTTCTGGCATAATGGCCTGGCAATGCATTGTTGCACCCTGGCTGCCTTCACTGCATGCCACTAGTGGTAAATATGACCTTGCTGAACAGGACAGCCGATTGCATAGCTCGCTTAGCTCTTCATGAATAGGAGGCCACTGATGGAGCCAGCCAAATGCTGAGGAAGCAAGGTCATGTGAAACACAAGAGAAGTATTTGAAACCTCCTCAAAAGTGGACCAGGCCTTTGAGTCCCAATGCTACATGTGTCTGCCTGAGGTAAGGCACCTCAGTGGTG
The DNA here is from genome assembly GCA_963921515.1 of Calotriton arnoldi. NCBI lineage: Eukaryota > Metazoa > Chordata > Amphibia > Caudata > Salamandridae > Calotriton > Calotriton arnoldi. The sequence goes on from CAWUFW010017578.1 coordinate 146,247, forward strand.
CAACAAAAAGAAAGATACGCACGGACTAGAAAATGCATAGCACAAATACCACCCTCTGAGACTACACTAAGGCCCTAAATAGGTATCTGGCAGTCCGAGGACTGCCAGAATCATGGGGGCACGGCGGTGGCGGTTCAGCCACCGCTGCACCGGTGGTCCAACCACCCCATTATGAGTTGGGTGGTCGGACCGCCCTAGGACCACAGATTCCACCAGGGAATTGCTGTTCCCTGGAGGTGGCGCGGCAGTCAGGAGCCAGCAATATGCTTGGCGGGACCGCCGCAGTCCCTCCAAGTATATTACGAGTATCCTCTCTGCCGGCGGTGTAATGGAGGCCCCCTGTGCCTCCTACGCTTGTGGATGCACACAGTGGGGCATAACATGCCATTTTCGAGTCCATGCCATGCAGGAACCTTGTGAGGCGTTCCCATTGCGGTGCCTCTTTCAAAGGCACCATCGTCTTTGAAAGAGGCACTGCCCTGGGACTGCCATGCCACCCGCCTGCCAGACCACTTTAATGTCATAATCTGGCAGGAGGGAGGTGGCAAGTCTCATCGGTGCGGGGGGCGCAGAGGTGACGTACCGCCTGCACTGCTGAATCTTGTAATCGGGCCCTAAGAGCAGCTTGCACAACATACAAATACAACATAACCAAACCCAAATTATACTTCTAATTCATCACAGTAACACAGATCAATAACAAGGGAAAGGACGCTACATGAATCCACTCCATCGTCAGTCAGTTCACAGAAAGCAAACTAGACATTATTCACTTGTTCCTCAACAAAATCAGCACCTTTTGACTAACACAGAACTCACCAACACTTCTTATGACACCTCACACATATCTGCTTGTAGCATATGTACCCGGCACTAATTGAAGAAGGTAACCTTTGATGATGTTCTGACATTATAAAGTCACTCAGAGTCATCAGTTACAGGACCCTCTTCACGCATCTCGCTCTTCAGTATCTTCAGTATCACTCCGTTCCGTTCTTAACATGATTGAGTTCTGCCATATCAGGAACCCACACTTCCTCATTAAAACATTTTAGATCCTCCCCCTTCTAAGGAAAACTGACTAGACCCGAATGAACTACCCAGCTAGCCCCTTGGTACCCAGCCGCGGTCCGTGCAGCTAACAGCGGTGGGGCGATGGGGCCGCGTTGGGATACGCATGGACTAGAAAATGCGCAGCACAAATACCACCCTCTGAGCACCACACTAAGGCCCTAATTACGTATCTGGCAGTCCGAGGACTGCCAGACTCGTGGGGGCACGGCGGTGGCGGTTCAGCCACCGCTGCACCGGTGGTCCGACCACCCCATTATGAGTTGGGTGGTCGGACCGCCCTAGGACCACAGATGCCACCAGGGAATCGCTGTTCCCTGGAGGTGGCGCGGCAGTCAGGAGCCCGCAATATGCTTGGCGGGACTGCCGCAGTCCCTCCAAGTATATTACGAGTTTCCTCTCTGCCGGCGGTGTCATGGAGGGTCCTCCTCCTTATACACTCTGGCGGAGAGGAAACAAAGGGGGCCCTACAGGGCCCCCTGTGCCTCCTACGCTTGTGGATGCACACAGTGGGGCATAGCATGCCATTTTCGAGTCCATGCCATGCAGGAACCTTGTGAGGCGTTCCCATTGAGGTGCCTCTTTCAAAGGCACCATCGTCTTTGAAAGAGGCACTGCCCTGGGACTGCCATGCCACCCGCCCGCCAGACCACTTTAATGTCATAATCTGGCAGGAGGGCGGCGGCAAGTCTCATCGGTGAGGAGGCGCGGAGGTGACATACCGCCTGCACTGCTGAATTTCGTAATCGGGCCCTAAGAGCAGCTTGCACAACATACAAATACAACATAACCAAACCCAAATTAGACTTCTAATTCATCACAGTAACACAGATCAATAACAAGGGAAAGGACGCTACATGAATCCACTCCATCGTCAGTCCGTTCACAGAAAGCAAACTAGACATTATTCACTTGTTCCTCAACAAAATCAGCACCTTTTGACTAACACAGAACTCACCAACACTTCTTATGACACCTCACACATATCTGCTTGTAGCATATGTACCCAGCACTAATTGAAGAAGGTAACCTTTGATGATGTTCTGACATTTTAAAGTCACTCCGAGTCATCAGTTACAGGACCCTCTTCACGCATCTCGCTCTTCAGTATCTTCAGTATCACTCCGTTCCGTTCTTAACATGATTGAGTTCTGCTGTATCAGGAACCCACACTTTCTCATTAAAACATTTTAGATCCTCCCCCTTCTAAGGAAAACTGACTAGACCCAGATGAACTACCCAGCTAGCCCCTTGGTACCCAGCCGCGGTCCGTGCAGGTAACAGCAATGGGGCTTTGGGGCCGCATTGGGGGGGGGATTTCGAGGGACGATGCAGAGGGAAAATTAAATAAATGATTAATTTTCCCTCTGCATCGTCCTTCGAAATCCCCCAACGCGGCCCCACCGCCCACCGCTGTTACCTGCACAGACCGCGGCTGTTTGTACCTATCTCCATTTCAGGGGTACGTTTTGGAAAGAGTTTTTGACGTTCAACGGGAAGAATACGTACATCACAGCCAGCCCCTAATATAATAACAATCTGCAACAACATGGAAACTGCATTCATCCAGGTTGTTAAAACTCCTTTTGAATCAAAGACAATTAATGGATAGTTCTTGTTGATCTGTGTCAGACCAAGTACTCTCTAACCCGCTGTCTGCGCTGTTGCGGAAGCGGTCGACTCCAATTCCTTCCTTCTTATTACCAACATCACCAGCAATGTAACACCAGGAAGTTGCCAGCAATGAACCGGGGAAAGGATGAGGGGACTTCTTCAGGAACTTGCTTGACCTCTGTGCTTCTGGAGCTCTAGTTCCACTTGTCTCCGGAACACTTGCTGCTGTTCTGCTCCACGTCTGAACAAGGAAACAAGAAAAGGGAAACCTGCACTGTGGCATTCTTCAACAAACTAGTTTATAGTGTTCTGCCTTTGACTCTATTAACACCCAAGTAGAAAATACACTACTATGAATATACCTGCTACTACAGAAGGAAATACATTGGTCCCAATTATAAGTGTATGAGAGTTTTCAGGCTGCTGCATAAACCACTGTTTGTGCAAGGTTTGGAATTCTGAGTTGTGTGGTAATTACTACACCCGGTAATTGCCAAGTGTGATAAAGATCTCATTCATCGTTAAATTTCGGCAGATCAAACCTGTTAGAATTTAAAAGGGGAAGGTGTTTGGGATTTACCGAAAAATGTACATGTTGATGTGTGAAGCACCAGTCTACATATTATCCCCAAAAGCTCAGAATATGCGATAACTATCACATCCAATAAATTCCGAACACCTGTGTCAGATGTTTATGGAATGCAGTAATTATCACATCCCACTTGGCCCACATGTAATCTGGCACTAGAAACTACATTGCTGAAGCTTATTTTGAAAGCCTTAATCCATTTTTTGACAAGTTCTGGCTGTGTTTTTTTGGTGTAACCATTCCTTCATTGGTTGGTTATTTGAGCGAAAAACAGTACCTTTACTGGTAGATGTCCTTTTTTTGCCAAGCAGCATGTGGTTCGGGGTCTAGTTAGTTACCATTCCATGCTGAATTGTAGAGTACTCTTTAATTGCTAGATTTAAGGTATTCTCTGTTCTAAGAATTTGCAGGAGCAACTCACAATTTCAGGTGTCCTGACCTTATGTTTTTAGGTCTTGGCTGGCGAAAGCAGCGCGCATGCGCTGCTCTCGTCATACGAGAGCTTCTTGGAATCAATACAGATTCCAAAGCTCTCGGAGGCGGAGTTGAAGCCCCGCCCATCTTCCTCATTGGCTGGCGTCATCCTGCATGCAAAACGCAGGCTCACGATTGAAAAGGAGGCTTCTTAGTCCCTCCTTGTTGCCGCCTTGTCTCCTTTAAGCCCCGCCCACCGGGATTGGATCTCTCACTTGCGGCGTTACACACTGTCCTTCATTAGCTGGGGCACACTATGTTTTTCACACAACGCCGACAGCTTGTTTAAAATGCGCCTCGGCGTGCGCCTGTTGCCAATTGATGGGTATCAATTATGAACTTCTCTAAATCTAAACGTTTAGTGATGGATGGCTTTGGCTTTATTTAACAATTGTGGGCATACATTATTTATGGACTATTATGATTTATCAGCGCGGCGCCCGTTTCACGAGCGCCGCATTGGTTTCGCTTTCACTGTTGGGTTGTTTTTCCAACTCCAGAGTAGAGCCGGCAGGCGGACGAGACAGAGGGCTGTGCTGCTTGCCTCAGAGCAGGGGCACTGCTGTTTGGGCCTGCCCTGCTCCTCGCAACTGCCCCAGGCATGGATTGGCTCTGATCTCCCTGAACAACTCGAGGTATGAGCTCTATCAGCGCGCTCCGCGCTGGTTATGCTTTCGTTGTTGTGTCCCTTTCCCTGCTCCTCCATCCCACTCTCTCTGCTCTCACCCCCCCCCTCCTCCCTTGCAGTCAGTTACCGGGCTCCAGCTTCCACACTATGTTTGCCAAGCCCGTCCCTGTTTTAATTGTCTCATGCCCGCTGCAGTTTTAATTGATTGTTTTGATTGCTTTCTGCCGTCCCGCAATCAGATGAAAACACACGGCTAGACTCCAAGTTACTTTTTTCACATTAATTAATTGTTTTGATTGCTTTCTGCCGTCCCGTCCCGTTATCAGATGAAAGCACACTGCTAGACTCTAAGGTACTTTTTTCACACAGTATTTTATGTGTTTGGAGCTGCGCAAGTCTACACTGAAGGGTGGAAAAATGGCACAATTTTTAATGATGGAACCAGGATACCAATCCCCGTTTTGGCACTTACACAAAAACTGTAAGTGCGGGTCAACTGTATGCTCTCTTCGCCTTTTTAAACTGTACTTGCGTATTCTGTAAATGTGAAGGAAAAAATTAGTATATAACGTGGCCTAGTACTATTTCAGCTACGGTCCCCTTTTATTCCACCCTGGTTTCTATAATCCGGTCACAATCAGGCTATACATACACCATATTGTTCATGCACACCAACTAATGTTCGAGAAGCTCTTTCTACCATCAAATGTTCTTTGTAAACACTACTACTCATTGGAATTAGGTTAGAGCTGTATCGTATATGTAAAATCTAATATTACATTGCTCGTTCTCGATTCCAGTTTTGACTAGGCTCTTTTTACTGATTTTAATCATGGATTCGAGTAATAATAACAAGAGATGCATGTAAAGTAGCAATTAACTCTTCTGTACACAAATAATACATACCAACCTGCATGTGAGACTTCTAGTTTGATATGGTGGGGTTGTGGGAGTGCCTCACTGTAAGCAATGTTGGTGGTATCATAAGATTAGTCACCAGCATATTGGGCTCAGAAAAGCAGATTGAAAACTCGGGATTGGGCAAGGGCTGAGAGTCGAAGGTGTAGCGTAACGCCAGAGCCACCTACTTTGGAGCTGGCGATCCAGGCTTCAGTCTCGGCGCCTGCTCATCAGACTGTGATTCTGGGCCAATCACGTACCCACCCCATGCCTAGGGACAGCGCCTAGAGCCCCCCAGGAGTGATTAGCCGCCCTACAAATTCGAGAACAGAATGGAAATTGTTTTGTCCCATAACTGGGGGGAATAATTTATGCAGTCTGCTTTTGTTTGGAAACAGGAGCAAGAAGGCCATTATAAAAAGGAGGAGGGGGGGAGTCTAAGAAAGAAAGGCAGGTAATGTTTTTCCTAAATATAAACTAATTAGTTTACTGGAGGACACTACAGAAGAAAGGCTAAGCATTAACTAATCTGCATATTTCCTGGTAAAGGCTTTAAGCACACACCAAGACTGTATTTTTGTTTCATACTGAGAGCCTTTAGTGAGGTGCTGGCACTACTGGATAGTGTAAAAAGATAATAGATTTACATAGCTGTATGCATCACTTCTCACTTCCTTTATTTCACAAAAAGCTTTATGGAGTGAATAGGAGAAAATATACTCCATTTAGATAAGGTGAGCACCATGTATAATATTCTCCATTTATGGCCCTGCTCCGTACGAAATTCAGTTGAATGTGAGTGTGAAAAGCTCAGTTGTCAGAATATCTTTGAACCAGTTGTTGTTTTGGTTCCGCTCTCATGTTTGAAGTGGGTTTGGGTTTGGATTGTGCACTTCCCTCTACGCATAGATCTGCGTGATAATCAGTATTCGTGCGAGTGAGTGCCGGCTGCTATTGCGTGTACAGTTTGCTGCTTCCCTACCATGGCTATACAGAGACCCTACAGAGTGTCAGGAAGTGTTGTCAAAGGAATGTGCATGCCTTACATATCACTCTTACTATTAAGAGAGTAGGTACACAGACAGAAATGCACCAAACAGAGCTCTTTAGTGGAACACTAGAGGCAGGAAACAACCACTCCTGGGACTGAAGTGTCTGCAGCCTGAGCTGAAAACCTGGCCTCCAATCCCAGTCTTCCTAACTTGGCTAACAAGCATTAAAAATGCAATAGGTCTCGCCTTTCATTAAGTTAAAGCCATTTGCTTTGCTATACAATACCATTAGCAAAGCAAATGGCTTTAACTTAATCAAAGGCGAGACCTATTGCATTTTCAATGCTTGTTTTTCTTGTATCTTTCAGGTGTTTGTGAGTGTTAGATGAAAATCATGAGACGAGGCAAATCTGAGATTAGGAGTCAAGGAATGCAAGCTGATTAGAACAAGAAGATTTCAAGCTTCCTCTCTGACACTCAAAGCCAGCGCTCAGAACAAATGGCTGTGGACTTAATGCAGTTTAAATACTACCATGCTCAAAATGGCTGCAGTGTTGTTGCTGGATTTCATTACTTATTTTTAGAAATAACAAAAGCAACCCATATGTCTTTGCGAACTGGGTATTGCTAATAAGCAAAAAACAATGTTCACAAGGAACTCTTTTATAAACGACAATACAAATTCTGCAAGACAAATGTAACTTGCTTGAATTAATCGAAAACAAAGACAAGGGATCTATAATGAGACCTTAATTAAATTCAGTTTGACAATATTCCATAGATTTCAAAAGCCCACACGACAGTATATTCAAGTCGTACTCACTTCAGCCGAAGTGAGTGTAATTTATTTTGTAATCACAGTAATCATAAGTACCACAACCATTATTTCAAAAACAAATCTTTTAAAGAATATACACTATGAACAATTTGAACGTGATTTGGTGAGCCCCAGTGGAGTGACCATAACCTAACGGTGGTGTAGAAGAATTTTAAAGTGGAAAAAGGGGAAAGAGACGGTTATTGGTAGTAACACAAAAGAGGAGCACTAGGCAGTTATAGTACAGTTGGTTGTATTTGTGTTTTTTCTCAGGTTCTCTCTTTGTAAAGTCGACGACGTTTCGACCCTCTCGAGATACGGGGTCTCTTCAGGACAGGAGTGCTGGGGACATATAAAGCACAGAGATGTGCAAGACGTGAAGTTCTTCTGGATAAATTGACAGTTCCAATGTTCAGGGGAAGGGGATGTACCCGGTAATTGAATGATCTATTGCGTGCACCTGTGTGCAATTTCCATTGTGGAGATGCAGGTTTATGCGTTCAATAGCCTAGTTGCGGCCCAATATGGTAGTCTCGGTCGGTCCCCTATTGTCAATTAAGGGAACCACCGAACTGATAAGGAGAGTGTAATAACTCTCGGTGCCGTCAGAGAATCCGATGGGGCTACGGCGATGAGTAATTAAATTACTTTTGTGTCAGCCGTCACGAGTTAATTTTCATGCGGCGGTGTTTGGTCGGGCTGGGTCCTGTCATGAGGACGCCTAGTGAAGACTGCGTTATATGAACGTAGTGAGAGATCTACAGCCTATTCGCACATGTGCAGAATGAGCTCCGCTATCTCAAGGGCACCCAAAACGGCAGTCATTACTAAAAGGGGTGATATATGTATACACCGAGTTGTGTGAATAAGGCTGGTATGGATTTGTGGTGCAGGAGTGACACACATATATTGATACACATCGGAGGATAATCAGTTCATATCTATAATGGTGGTTACATTACTTAGGCATATTATAGATATATACATGGTGAATCATAACGGTCATTATTCATGAGGATAGGGTGCCGGTATACAATAAAAGGTGAAATTGCCTCATATTGCTGTAGATTATTTACAACGGTATAGTCCAAATACATATACAAATATAAACGATAATGTGAGTATTTGTGGAGGTATATTTAAGGTTATACAAATACAATAATTTGCTAGTCGTATCTATTAGTATCTATCCATTAGGTGTCATGGTGATAATAGGCGTATAATTATACGAGTAATCCTACATTAAATGTATTTACAGTCAAACATTAAAACAATTTGCAGGGAACCAGTGTTAGTAACCTTAAATCTACACCTACTGTACATTTGTAACACAGGGTGTAGATGTACTGGCAGCTTTAGTTTAGGCTAATAAATCTGCGCCATTCCTCTAGGCTGTTTAACCCATTTCTAATGGAGTCACATTTTTCTATCCATTTACATTCTAGGGACTGTAAGATGAATGAAATGTTGCCTCCCCTAGGGGGTATTTTAGCTTTCTCAATGACTTGCCATTTAAGATCATCAGCTGTGTGAGATTTGTCCTTATAGTGCTGTACTAAGGGGGCATTCTCTACTTGGCACCGTATTCTACTGCGGTGTTGGCCAATTCTGGTCTTCACTGGTTGAGTGGTCTGTCCAATGTATATCAGACCACAGGGGCACCAGTTGCAGTAGATAACATTGGGCGTTGCACAATTAGTCAAATCACGTAATGTCACTTTTGTGTTGCCACAACTTCCGCACTTAAAATGTACAGTAACAGGTGGAAGTGACCAAAGGAACTCAAGAGCTTAATCCACGACCTTTGGTCACTTCCGCCTGTTACTGGACATTTTAAGTGCGGAAGTTGTGTAGCCTGCAACCGCACCTTTGACACCAAAGATTTCACTCATGGCAACACAAAAGTGACATTACGTGATTTGACTAATTGTGCAACGCCCAATGTTATCTACTGCATCTGGTGCCCCTGTGGTCTGATATACATTGGACAGAACACTCAACCAGTGAAGACCAGAATTGGCCAACACCGCAGTAGAATACGGTGCCAAATAGAGAATGCCCCCTTAGTACAGCATTATAAGGACAAATCTCACACAGCTGAGGATCTTAAATGGCAAGTCATTGAGAAAGCTAAAATACCCCCTAGGGGAGGCAACATTTCATTCATCTTACAGTCCCTAGAATGTAAATGGATAGAAAAATGTGACTCCATTAGAAATGGGTTAAACAGCCTAGAGGAATGGCGCTGATTAATTAGCCTAAACTAAAGCTGCCAGTACATCTACACCCTGTGTTACAAATGTACTATAGGTGTAGATTTAAGGTTACTAACACTGGTTCCCTGCAAATTGTTTTAATGTTTGACTGTAAATTCATTTAATGTAGGATTACTCATATAATTATACGCCTATTACCACCATGACCCCTAATGGATACATACTAATAGATACGACTAACAAATTATTGTATATGTATAACCTTAAATATACCTCCACAAATACTCACATTATCGTTTATATTTGTATATGCATTTGGACTATACCGTTGTAAATAATCTACCGCAATAAGAGGCAATTTTACCTTTTATTGTATACCGGCACCCTATCCTCATGAATAATGACCGTTATGATTCACCGTGTACATATCTATAATATGCCTAAGTAATGTAACCACCATTATAGATATGAACTGATTATCCTCCGATGTGTATCAATATATGTGTGTCACTCCTGCACCACAAATACATACCAGCCTTATTCACACCACACGGTGTATACATATATCACCCCTTTTAGTAATGGCCGCCGCTTTGGGTGCCCTTGAAATAGCGGAGAACATTCTGCGCATGTGCGAATAGGCTGTAGATCTCTCACTACGTTCATATAACGCAGTCTTCACTAGGCGCCCTCATGATAGGACCCAGCCCGACCAAACACTGCTGCACGAAAATTAACTCGTGATGGCCGACACGAAAGTAATTTAATTACTCATCGCCGTAGCCCCATCGGATTCTCTGACGGCACAGAGAGTTATTACACTCTCCTTATCAGTTTGGTGGTTCCCTTAATTGACAATAGTGGACCGACCGAGACTACCATATTGGGCCGCAACTAGGCTATTGAACGCATAAACCTGCATCTCCACAATGGAAATTGCACACAGGTGCACGCAATAGATCATTCAATTACCGGGTACATCCCCTTCCCCTGAACAACATTGGAACTGTCAATTTATCCAGAAGAACTTCACGTCTTGCACATCTCTGTGCTTTATATGTCCCCATTACTCCTGTCCTGAAGAGACCCCGTATCTCGAGAGGGTCGAAACGTCATCAACTTTACAAAGAGAGAGCCTGATAAAAAACACAAATACAACCAACTGTACTATAACTGCCTGGTGCTCCTCTTTTGTGCTACTACCAATAACCGTCTCTTTCCCCTTTTTCCACTTTAAAATTCTTCTACACCACCGTTAGGTTATGGTCACTCCACTGGGGCTCACCAAATCACGTTCAAATTGTTCATAGTGTATATACTTTAAAAGATTTGTTTTTGAAATAATGGTTGTGGTACTTATGATTACTGTGATTACAAAATAATTTACACTCACTTTGGCTGAAGTGAGTACGACTTGAATATACTGTTGTGTGGGCTTTTGAAATCTATGGAATATTGTCAAACTGAATTTAATTAAGGTCTCATTATAGATCCCTTGTCTTTGTTTTTGATTCATTCAAGCAAGTTACATTTGTCTTGCAAAATTCGTATTGTCTTTTATAAAAGAGTTCCTTGTGGATTTCATTACTTAGGCAAGTCCCAAGATTGGTGAACACTCGAGCAGGTGTGTGGGTGCTGATCCTGGTCCTATTTGGTGGCCTCTGGATGTTGGACAAGGGGAAGTTCAGTGGCTGTCACTCAGTGCAGGTTCATGGGCTGCTGGGTAAAGAGCTCCATGGACTAAAGAGGCGCTCATAAGGATAACCTCCAGTGAGGGGCATCTCAGAGGAGGACCAGACAAAGGGCACTCTACTGATTCACAAGATTCATTGTTGCAGCCTGGAGAATGGCACAAAAGGCACAGGGTGCAGACTCTAACAACCCATTGGTAGTGTTCAACACAGTTGACCACCTGGCCAACCTCTCCACCATGTCCTCCTATAAGTACACCTCCTAAACGGTCATGGTATAGTGTACGTCTTTCCTTTCTGGCAGACAATTTGCTCAGATATTGTTCATGGTTGGCCTCATTCCTTCTGACAGGTAGTGCTCCTAAACTCTACCCTCTCCAATGAGATTTACCTTAAAATTAGACTTGTTGGAGTCCTGCTTCCAGTCAAGACATATTGACAACACATAGCTCTACCTCACAGTGTCAGTAGCCATTGGCATCAATTGACTAAAAGCCTACCTTAACATATTGGAAATATGGACAGTTACCATTTATCCGTAGTCAAATTTCACACAAAACCAAGTGTTCTTTTCATCAGTGGTGGTCTGGCTTGATGCCATGATGACCCTGGTAGAATTCACCCCCTTGCTCACCAACTGTGTAATGTCATTTGTCTTGAATGTCAACTCTAATATTTCCTTTATAAGCTATGAGAGTGTGGTGTCTACAGCAGGCTGGTGTCTACATGAACCATCTTCTGAAAATCAAGCTAAGTATCACAAATGCCAACCTAAGTTTCCTATCTAAACCCTAGAAATCTCAAAGGCTGGACACACTGTTCCTCCTAACCCCTTTACTCCACCCTGGCCCCAGTGAAGATCATACTTCTGGAGGAAAGTATTACAATATCACAGCAAACTAAGAGCAGCTTCGCTGGTTCTTCCTAGGAGCCCGCATCAATTTCAAAACTTACTGCATCATCTTCAAATCCAAGAAGTCAGATTATTTTACAGACAAACTATCCATAACCTCAACCTTTGCTCCACACAAAGCACTACCCGATGAGGATCAGAATGCAGAAGACACAGAGGAGTATGAAGTAAGCACTATGTATCAATGCACTGAGGTTCTGAATTTTTGTCTCTAACAGTCAGTGGCATAACACAAAATGATGGGGCATCCCTGCAGAATGTGAGGAGGGGGCCCTGAGTCTCCCATATCTCACAGATATGCATTGGCCTTGGGCTGAATGGGGTCCCCTTGCACTGCAGGGGCTGCAGGGTCCTGTGTTTCACCCCTGCCTGGCTCTTTGTCCTAAATCCCCTGTCCACTGTCTGCCGCTCTCTCATCTCTGTTACAATTCTCTTTCAGCAAGCTAGGCCCAATCACAGTGACAGGTAGTGAGGAGACTTTTCGCTGGAACATACTTCGGCGCTTACAACAATAAAATAATCTTGCAAATTTTTACTTTATACTTTCAGCTTGGGAAAGACACAGAGGCTTACCCCAGCTGTTGTTTACACTATACTAGTAGTTCAGTGAGGGCCGAGGGGGCCCCACAGGATGTGGAAGTCTGAGGCCCCCGAGCATAGTGGAGGCAGTGGGGGCCTTTGTTACGTCCCTGCTAACAGCGCCTCCATTAATTCAGTTAGACACGCAATACCCATATTGTCTGACAATCTTTCTCTTTACCCAACTAACTCTTTGCCCAATCCCTCCTGCCCCCGGTGCCTAGGCACTGCTCATCAACCACTCCTGTACATTGTATGCGACATAGGAAATCAACAAATCTCCTGCTCCAAATGCACCTCAATCAGGGCCCAACGGGGAACCCTAAGCAGCCCTGGCAATGTTGACGGACCAGCCCCCTTGCTGCTCTTGTTACTAGGGGCCAATATAGTAGCACTGCTGCAAAACCGGCCCCCACCGCTGCAAAATCGGCCCCCACCCTTCCAGCCTCCGGGGGGAAATGCCCGATGCCCGCTACGGCCAGTCCAGCCCTGATCTCAATCTATTAACTGTGTGCTATGTAGACAGTTTTGCATGCCACAATGTAATCCACACCCTGATTGTCCCATTGTGTTGTCTTTCAGATCCTTCCACCATCTGAGATATATGTTCCTCTTGCCCTGTTAAGTGCTCCACTTCAGTCACAGCTATTTCTACCCTATATAAACACCCTAAATAATACTAAAAAGACCTTGCAATATTTATGTGAATGCATTCGATTTTGAGCCCATTATTAAACAGTATAAAATGGAATAAAAGTCAGACATACAAGGCCATAAGAATAAGACATGGTGTTCATACTGAATATCGCCCGAGAATGTTGATGGGGCACAATATCAAGGACAAAATATAAAAAAATAAAATATCGACAGGTAAGTAAGTCTCGATTGTCTGTACCTAACTGCACATATACATACCCCCACAGTACATATATCTTCAAGGCCCGTAGATGTAGGGTTAGGATTAGTAAATCCATACTTCCCTATATGCACTTACCATTCGATATTTTGTCCCTCGATATTATGCCCTCGATATTCTTATGCCATAACATTCTAGGAGTCGATATTCAGCAATACAATCATAACACATAAATCGATGGGTGGTGCGAATACTTATGTAATGCCAATTTGCACTATCATGTGTAGTATCGAAAAACTCTGATATTATAAAACGCTTTTGTGGCCACTTGTGAAATACCAATGCAGTATTCAGCTCTTGGTGCACCTGTGCTGAGCTTTTAGGGGTGAGGGGGGATCACTAGGTGCTGGCATATCTAGAGGAAGAGAGATTTTGCCCCCTTGCACGAGTGTACTCTGTAACGCTTGATTACAAAGAGAGGACTGGAATAACCACCAGAGGGAATCAATGGTCTCAGATCTAGCGCTGTGAAATGATATCTGCTCTGTTAGCTGCTTTGTTGCACTCTGTGGCCCAGTCACATCACTAGGAAGATCGAAAATGGCGTATTATATCATTTAGTCCAGTGCCTCCTAATACACTTGGGAATAGCCTATTATTGGGCAGCCAAGAAATAGATTTGGCACCAGCAAATTATTCACAGGAGGGCATGTATGCTACTCCCCACTGATTTTACCGGAGACACATGCACACTGGGCCAGATGTACTACCGTTTTTAGCAGTCGCAAATGGAAAAGTGGGTGGTTTGTGACTGCTAAAAAGGGTGTAGCATGTACAAATCCTATTTTGCTAGTCGGTAACCTATTACCGACTCGCAAAATAGGGTTTGTGAGTCGCTATTAGGAAGGGGCGTGCCAAGGGCGTCCCTTACCATTAGCGATTCGTAGGGGGATGTACGATTGCTTTGCAACCATAAATGCGGTCGCAAAACAATCGTAGTTACCCCCATTTCAAATGGGTGGTAAGCCAGTCGCAAATGGGGAGGGGTCCGCAGGGGACCCCTTCCACCTTTGTGTTTGGAAGTGAAAATATTATTTAAGAGCAGGTTGTGGTCCCACAGACCACTGCCTGCCCTTAAAAAATGAAAAGAAAACATTTCATTTTTTTCTTTCAAACGCATTCCATTTTTATTCAAGGAAAATGAGCTGCATTTAAAAAAAAAAAAAACATTTCATGTATTTAAAAGGCAAACACAGACATGATGGTCTGCTGTCCCCAGCAGGCCACCATCTCCTTGGTTGTAGCCCATTCGCAATGGGTCACAAATTGCACCCTTCCTCATGAATATTGATGAGACAGGTTATTTGCGACCCCATTGGGAATTGCTAAATGCGTCTGAGACATATAAGTACATTCCGTTTTGCAAGTCGCAAAAAATTGCAATTTGCAACCTGCAAAGCGAAATGGGCGTTCAACAGGCCCACTTTTTTATGCCCAAGATCACACCGAAAAGCAACTGCAGTTGAGTCCAGCGTTGCAAGAAATTGTATGTTAAACTGCATTTCATCCTAGAGGTAAACACGTGTATTCACGGTTGTAAGTTTTCTCACTGTGGTCACTGAATACAATGCGATCATTTCACTAAAGCAGCACCAGAGAGAGAGAGAGAGCCCCCAGACCTCCACATCTGGCGTGGATCAGCGTACCCAGGGTCTGCTTTAAAATGCTAAGTGCAGGCACTTACTACAGCTTAACTTGGAGACAACATGTCAGAGGAGGGAAAGCTTGGGGTAGAGGTGCTGGGCAGGCAGCCTGCAGGAGGGGCCTCAGACCCCCCCACGCCTCCTGCACAGGTCCTGAAGCCCCTGCACTGAACATTGTGCTCAGGGCGCTGGATAAATACTAAAGGTAAACAGTGGCTGCTTAAGACTGTTATACACCCACTATATACTCTCTGCACACAATAAGGATCAAGGCCTAAGGCGTCGTTAATACCGACCTGGAGATTAAAGGGATCTTCCGCTGGATACACTCGTCTAATCCCTCCAGGACAGGCGGGAATACAAATGTAAGGGGCTGTCTGAGGGACAGCTCTCTGCCGCAGAAGAGGGCGCTCGCACAGCCGCCCACTGCCATAAATGAACTCATCTGGTGAAAGAAAGAGGAGGAACTGAATTGGTTGAAGAAAAGAAAAAGCGTTAAGTATACGATGCAACAAACGCATGCATAGATTAAAACGCGTAATCACACGTTGCATAAGTGAAAAAAAGACAAAACACTTAAAATCTATGTGTACAGCATTGTAACATGTCACTTTTTCACAGGTTCACATTTGCTACCTGAAGTGGAATTTTCGGGTCCTTCTCTTGCGTGCTAAGGTTAGTTACTTGTTAGTTACTTCCGGCTTGAATAGCCCCTCAAATGGCAAATAAAGTATCAACTGCGGTATGATAAAAGTACACAAACACTGGAGAGGAAATCAACGGAAAAATATGAAAAGCTTGGCAATCACGGACAGGCTGCCAGGTTGCAAGGCCATTCTTCAATGTATTTACAGCAGCTCATGGTAGCGCTTAGAAAGATAAGCGTGGTGACACAGAATCAGGTATTGAACTGTGTAGTGGAACCTCCACTCCCTGGACGATGCACTAGAGAACAGATTCACTTTGTAACTGTATGTTGCTAGCAAGTACGTCCCCTGCGAGGCACAGTACCGTTACTGTGCTAAAATATTCAGAGTAATAAAGTTTCTATAAAACGTTCAGAAGTTACTGAGCTTATTGCATCCATAATAATATATGTGATTAAGTACCACCACATGTATGTCAAAAAATGATGATATTGCAAATCACCTCGGAGTACCATGACCTTATGAAGGCCCTTCACATTTGGCCTCATGTCAGTATATCCTCATGGAACTCCTCAGTGACTTACAATAACCTTTTTAATTTCTGCTTTTTTTCTTCCTAATGGATGATGCTTACACCTCACAAATAGCCTTGTGTTGTGTGACACCTTTAACCACCCATGATCATTTAGAGAAGAGTACTTTGTGTTCTGGGATGTGTAGACCCTTAGTAACAATGGATAATCCCTATCTACAGGTCCCAGAGTGGAAAAGGTTGTAATAAACTCCTTGACTGGTTAAAGATGTGACATGGCATGAAGCTTATTGTATTCTTAGCTACTCATGTAGTGCTTTTTGGACTAGGTGGGCCTGGAGAGGAAAACAAGTGCCATCTTGTGGCCAGCTGGACTGTTCTCTGCAGTTCATATCCTGTTCCCATTCACCTGCTTTCATGCTCTGCCTGCACTGCTCTCTCTTGGGAGATAAGGGCTCAGACAAGCCACTGACCATCTTGTAAAGTGTGGAAAAGGCCGCTTTAATGAAACAGGTGCACATTAACAGCTTATTCCTGGGCAAACCACCCCACAAAACTACCACCTCGCTAAACATCCAATAAACTAACCAATGTCCTACCCACACCCCTCCTGTCCCACCCACAATTCCCCACCCCACAAGTATCTCATTGCTATTGAAGCACATTTCAACATTTTCAACTTTAACTTACCCCTCCAGCCTAAGACTGCAAGTATTAAACTCTAAGCAACTAAACTTCTTAACCATGAACTTCATGCCTACCCTCCCTTTCCCCGTGTTTCATCAATGTCAGCGCCACTCCAACTTCTGTAACCTCCTAGAAAACTTTCCAGGCCACTGCCACCCAGAAAAAGGCTACTTACTCACTTTCTCTGGCCCCCCATCTTGGTAGCTGACCTCCCTAGGGCTCTCTACTTATCTACAGATATTCAGCGCCCACGCAACTACCTCTTTCAACTCCAAGAGGTACAACTCCATTCCTACCCGAGAAAGATGAACACCATCGCTTTGAAAAAATTCAACGTTGTCATACTTAATATCTGAGTGACAAATGCGGCTAGAACCGACGTCCCTGCAAAACTGACCTGTTAATCTTCCTGCACGCCCTGTCCACAGCTGGCTCCACAGCTCCCCTCCACTGCCTGCAGGGCATGAACTCTGTCCAGATTACGAAGCAACCAGACCACTGTGCCTTGAACTGCCTTAAGTCATGCTTCATTGCCTTCATCAAAACCACACCATTATCCAGTGCAATATAATTTTCCCCTAAATGGAGAACCAACACCTCTGGGCACCTCTCTCCTACCAGCATACCATTTAAACACCTGATCAACTCGCTCCATCTCATGCCCCTTTTCCCCAGCCATGTCACGGGAAACAAGTGGTGGGCAAATCCCAAGTTGGTCCCAAATACCCTCTGAGCCACCTTACGTTCCGCCCATTTGATGAAGGAATGTGCTACTACCCAGATGGATACATCCTCAACCGCCGGCCGCGCAACCGAACCTGAAACAAAAACAGCAGTAAATATTCACACAGAAATCCCTGACACGCTGCCCTCCCCTCCAGAGGCACGCACATATCTCCGAAAGCAATCTGAAGACCAGTGCCCCAACTGCATGATGTCCTCTTGTGCCCAGCGGCAATTGCCAACCTCAATTGCAGCGCCAGTTCAGAACAAATGTGTCCCATATTCAGACAGGGGGCCCCCCAATACCGCAAGTGCCTTTCGCAAAACAGAGAGGAGCTGGAAAGTAGAAACCTTCAGCTTTACCTTCTCTCTAGCCAGCATGCTTGCCAACAATGCCTGCATAGCTTCCTTTTTGTCCTGTGGTAGCCTCGCCTCCATTTTTTCCACGTCCAGTTCAATCCTCAAAAAGGACAATACCTTACTTGGCCCCACTGTTTTTTCAGGGGCAAGCGGAACACCCAGGTCACCCATGAGCTCCTGCAATCTTACCAACGCATGCTGGTAGTCCACCAAGCCGGGTGCCCCCGCAAAAAGGAAGTCATCAAGGTAATATGTCACCAGACTATGGCCCGTATGTCATGTAAAGATCCACTGCAGAAAGGAACTGAAACACTCAAAAAGTGCACATGAGATAGAACATTCCATCGGAAAGTCTTGTCCACGTACCATTTTCCTTCAAAATGCATTTTGAAAGTCATACAGATGAACAAAAAGCAGCCAAAAAGCTGACTTCGCATCGCATTTAGCCATCTGTGCACCTTGCCCACTGACACCACAAGGGACATGGCCAAGTCCACTGATGAATCGGACACAAAAATCGTTTCTTCAGGAATTAAATCATTTGCCGAGCCGCCTTCAGGCCAAGACAAATGCTGGATTAGGCAAACTGACCCTGTTCCTTTTTGGACACCACACATATAAGTGACACAATCAAGTCTGCCATTGGCCAATCCTCAAGGCCTGCCATTCTTTCCTCTGAAATTTCCTTGTCGAGTTTTTCCTGCACTGCGTTTTTGTGTTCTTTGGCGGACTGCAAATTATCTGCCCACTTCTGAACCTGGGGGCCCTCATACCTCAATCGAAAACCCATTCTGAAACCTTCCCTCAAGATCCCTGATCCAATTTAATAGAGTCTGACCCTTTCATCCCAGGTCCCTGTGCCCCTCTCCCCCGTTTGTTGCTGAAATGCTATTGCTGCTGGTGTGGACATTGACTGCTTGACTAAAGCTGTCACTGTCCCGTACTCTGTCTCTGGTACCCACCTGAGTTCCCAAAGCAGT
The DNA here is from genome assembly GCA_963921515.1 of Calotriton arnoldi. NCBI lineage: Eukaryota > Metazoa > Chordata > Amphibia > Caudata > Salamandridae > Calotriton > Calotriton arnoldi. Next base: position 165,219 of record CAWUFW010017578.1, read on the forward strand.
GGATATGTGCGTGCCTGCCTGCCTGCGCACTTGTAGGACTCATGCCGAAATTGGCAGTACTCACGAGTGCACATTCCCTTGTACTCCCAACAAGCTCCCTGTGAACTTCCCTGTCCTTTGGTTGTCTGTCCCCCTCCTCCCTGGGAGGGGTGCCTCTGAAAGGGCTTGTAAACTCTCTGCAGGCCACTGGCAGTGAAAATTGGCTGCACGAACTTAGTGGGGTCCATGGTATGCTGCCATAGATCTGTATCCAGTTCCCCCCACTTAGCCTCAGGATCCCAAGCCAATCTTGCCCTGAATTCCTTATCATACTGGACCTAGGCATACCCCCCTAAAGTCAGTTGGGCCTTGTGTATTATAACCATATATTTCAACAGGGCAACACAACATTCAGGAAACTTCTCGCAGTAGACACTGGCGTTAATTAAAAACGCTGCTGTCCAGTTCTGTGTTGTCAGGGGAACCCTCGACCTCTTGGCCAACTTGTACTCCTCCTCCTTCGACCCTTCTTTGGAGCGCAGCTCCCTATGAAGGAGCTTAAACATCTGTACATATTCCCTCTTCTAATTTTTTCCTTCTTTACCAACATTAAGGGTGCCCCCAATGGCTTTGTCATCCCCATGTATGGCAGTGGCTCCACTTTAAGCTCCTTGATGTCTGGCCCATCCTTCTTGCCACCTCTTTTCCCTGTGCCCATCGCACTAGCTTCCCCCCACACTCTCCTCGCCCTTTGCTGCGCTGTTCTCCTGCTCTACCACTCCCACCCCGTCTCTTTTGCAGAACTGTGGGCTGCATTGTCCATACCCACACCAATGTCAGCAACAGACTTACTTCTTCACAGCCGCTCCCTCCCGTTGCCACACCGTGTATCCACAGCCTTGGATACCAGCACTGGGCCCGAGCCCAACTCATGGTCCTTACCTGGCTCCAAGGTCGGTGCCCAAACAGGTGCTTGCAGCCTCGCCAGTTGCCTCCATGTACCCGGTGCCGCACTGTGCTGGACCTCTCCCATCTGCACCACAAAAATGCATTAGTGGTACCCCGCACCGATGCCCCAACCCATGCCTCCACAGGTTCCTCTCCATCTCGCACCTCACCTTTCTCGATCCTATCCTTATCGTAATCCACCATTGACACCCCCATGGTGTCCTCTGTCCTGGCCCAACTCAGGCCTACCCCCGCAGACTATCTTATTACTGTTGATCTCACCTGAGTTGTGGGCCAGCACCTCGCAGCCTGGGAGGGGACGTATGAACCCTACCATACCGGTCTGCCGACACGACCCACCCTCTTCTGCACCGAAGGAGCCGGAGGTCGTCCAAGACCTACCCGCTGTTGGAGCCAACGAGATCATCCTGGACCGTTCTCTGCTGGCTGCGACAGGATCCCCCGCAGACGTCTAACGAACAGCTCTGGGCCCAGCCATCTCTTCACCTCGGTGCCTGTGAGCTGCACCAAGCTCTCCCAAGTCTGGAAATCCATGGTGCTCTTCAACCTGTAAAATAGAGGACAGGACTGGTGTGCTGACACCCCTCGTCCTCCTATCCTCTCTAATTTTTACTTCAGGGACCTAAGACCACTGGCCCTGCCTGGCTCTCCCATCCCCACCACCAGGGGAGTACTCACCCACGGCCTTCGCCTTCCCACCCTAATCCCCCCTTCGAACCTGGCCCCTCTACCCTCTGATAACCAGACTCTGCACCTTCTTCCTCTCCACTGCATTCCAGCATGGCCGCCACAAACACTGTGGCTGGCCCCTACATCGCAGGGGGGCCTCCACCCCTCCCTGGCTGAGCCCTCTATGCTCCACCCTGGACCGGTCTGCATCCTTCACGCCCCCAGCCCCTAGGACACCCAGAGGCCACCCTCCACCCAGCGTTCCTGTAGGCCCTGCGGGACACTCTGGAGCCAGTCCCAGCGCCTAAGCCAGGGGCCCTCCTCCAGCCTCGGGGACCCACCCCTCGCCATCCAGGCCTATTCCTGCCTGTGGGGCCCCATTTTCGCTCTGGCCCCAGACGATTCCGAAGGGGCTCCCCCCTGCACTCACCTCACACACTCCTGCTGCCTATTATTGACCGGTGGGAGGCGCTGCAGTGGCCTCCTGCTCTTTCCCTTCTTTCTCACCACGGGAGGCTCATCCGATGCCTCCCCCTCTATTATTGCTCCCTGGGCCGCGGGAGGCACTGCAGCGGCCTCCCGCCCGCCTGACCGCTGTGTTCTAGTGGTCTCGTACATGTACCTGGGACGCGGATGACTGCCTCATGCTCTTCAGAGGGAGGCGCCGCTTTGCACAGTGTGGACGCCTTCCTCATGTCTGCCGCCTTTCCCCACCTGCCCCTCACCCTATGTGGCATAGATGCAGGCCACTGGGGCACCTGGGCACTACTCTCCTGCTCCTCACCCGCCCCCCGCATTGAGGCACCACCTCCCTGGCTGTGGCACGAAGCAGCTTCACAGTCTCACCTGGGGTGACGCCGCCCACAGCTTGCGGGGCGTGGCCATGTAGTCAGATGCCCGCTGCAATCATCTCACCGAGCCGGCCACATCACTCCCCTCCACCACAAAATCTATTTGACCTGCTTCATGGAGTAGGCGCATCACCTCGGCAACTTTTCCGGTGCTAGACCCCATCTTCTGCCCCAAAATTATTTTATATAATGTAGGAAAAAGAACTAACAGGGCTCCTTGCCACCAGTCACCAAGTTACCAAAACCCTGAAATGGTGGCAGGGAGCCCAAAAGAAGCCCCATATATAACCCTATTGAGGTACATTGGGGTCCGTTGTAGCCCAAGCACAAAAAGAGGGGGAGCAGTCAATTTTGACTGCACCCACTCCCAAAAACCCCGGGGGGCAGACCTCCCTGCGGTCAGCTGCCCCCTAACCCGCATTCTCATCATGAGAGAAAAGTGGTTTGTTGCAGAGATTTTCCCGGTCCTTGCAGATTGGAAGTCATCTTGCAAATTGCAATACTATCTTCACCTGCACCATTGTCTAATCTAGCCAGGTGGGGATGGAGAGAGTTAGTGTAGGCCTGTTTCCAGGAGCTGAGGAGCTTATGTTTTCAGCCTGCTAGCACCACTCGGCGGACCCAAGGATGCCAGTGCTCAATCCTGGCAGTGCTAGCCCTCCAGCAAGAGCCAACCTGCAAACTGGAACTGTGACTTCAGTACTCATTTGTAATAAATTATTACAGGTGAGTAGCAGTACATTTTTCTTACAAGTGCATTCTGACATCTAAACTTGCTTGTAATATGAAAGTAATGGACAGGCTTTTACATGGACGACAGTATCTTGCACATTATAATAATCATACATTTTTCTAAAAGAATAAGACTACTGGACCATTATATGTTTTGTGGATTGTTGAGATTGTAGGGGAGTAGGGTCATGTTTTTTCTTGGTAAACAATTTTTTAACTGGTTATTAATTCCAGTAGGTACATTTGTTAAACTATTTGTTTAATTATATTGTAAAAATATTTGGTTGTTCATAAAAATTGGTAATTTTGAATTTGTTTATGTATTTTTAATTAATATCTTTTATGATATTCATTTTTAGGTCTCGCCTGAGCCAGCGCATGCGCTGGTATGGCGAGACATTTAGTGAGTGGGCTTTAGAAATCCGACCACAAGCTTTAGCTTTTGCTTGTGGCCTAAAGCTTGTGGTTACTTGCGCGGGCACGCGCACAGCCGCCATCTGCCTTTCCTATCTCTTCCTCATTAAGCGTCATGCGCCATCTGGCTTTCCTCGTCATGGCTCATTAAACTTTCAGCGCGCCACTCGATCACTTTCGCGGCCGCGTGGCCGCGTCACTTTCACGCCCGCACGGCTCTCTCACTGTCTGTGTTATCGAGGATTTACCCGAGGCTTGCAGTGCTTTATTCTACGACACACCCAAGTACTTGACCAGCTCTTCTGCTTACTGTGACAATGTTTTCATTGCCTTGTGCAGTGCTATTGTTCTCTGTGCTGATGCTGTTCTGTGTGCCCTTGTTCCCTAGTTAGAACAATTCAAGTAATATGCTCGCACTGCACGGTGTTGCTTTGTTACCACTTCTTCACTCGATTTGCCCTTTGCCGCCAAGTTTTTATATGCCCTCTATGCCTGCTTTCTTGTCTGTGGAAGCCCCACTCGTTCGCCATGGCTGTCCCTGTGCTTTTTTCCTCCTCTGTTTGACTGTACTTCCTATGCTCACCATAGAGCTTATTTCAGTGCGTTTCTTTGTGTTTGTTTTGACTCAGTATGTCCAGAAGCTTGAATTACATTGGTCACTCCTATGTTGTAATGATATGTATATCTGTGTCATCTCCGCCCATATAGAGCCCGGCACCCCCGGTTTTCATTTCTTCATTTTTCTTGTTCTATATTCTCCCACCTTGTTATTCACATTTCAGATTGGTGCAAAGCAGCACTTATAAGTAAGGTATCCTAAAACTGTAAAGTAACAAATACCATCAGGTTCCCAGCACCTTGCTACCAATTGTACCAAGTTGCATGTTGATGCTAGTTCATGTGTTGTGCCTCCAACATGGCTGACTCGGACTTTCATTCTTCTAGCCCCATATTTGTCTGTTGGCACGTTTTTATTTGAACTACTAACATCCAATATTTAGCAGTGAACACTACGGAAGTACAATTTATTACTGTTCAATGAAAGTGGTTAATCAGGGTATTCACACTAATATCATCACACTTGCTTAGTAATATCCGAAAAGTGTGATACCTGTCAGGTGGGATATTTTGGTAGGCGAGTAGTATGTTTTGGGGTCTGGCTCGATAGCAGAGCTGTCTGCAGAACATATTGTTGGCATGATTAATATTAATTATGGTAACAATGGGTTTTGCAGACCGGTGTGCCTAGGTCTTGCACACAGGTATGCCTATTGGTACCGATTATTTGATATATGCACAGAGAGGACTTTGACTTCAAACTGTGTAAACTGTGCACAAAAGTACACTCGCAGGTCCTTTGTTCATAATAACCCACACACAGGATGCATTTTGCACGCTGTATCATTAGGCCCTTGTTTACATAACAATGCAGACAAGGTACATTTAACTCACCAGTATATCACAATCACCTTTGTACGAAATATACCACAATCCAGGTGCATTGTGCTCACTAGTGCATCGCAGTACCCTTATTTTATACCCCAATTTGGGTGAATTGTGTTTACTGGTACATCACAATGCCTTTTGTTTATATTACGACACAACCAGGCTACATTGTGCACACTAGTACACCACAATGTACTTTTTTTACACCAGCCACTGTCAGTGGCACAAGGTCTCTCTCTCTCTCTCTCTCTCTCTAAATCTCTCTCTCTCTCTAAATCTCTCTCTAAATCCCTCTCTCTCTCTCTAAATCTCTCTCTCTCTCTAAATCTCTCTCTCTCTCTCTCTCTCTCTTTAAATCTCTTTTTCTCTCTCTCTATAAATCTCTCTCTAATTCTCTCTCTCTCTCTAAATCTCTCTCTCTCTCTCTCTCTAAATATCTCTCTCTCGCTCTAAATCTCTCTCTCTAAATCTCTCTCTCTAAATCTCTCTTTCTCTCTCTCTCTCTCTCACTCTCTAAATCTCTCTCTCTCTCTAAATCTCTAAATCTCTCTCTCTCTCTAAATCTCTCTCTCTCTCTAAATCTCTCTCTCTCTAAATCTCTCTCTAAATCTCTCTCTCTAAATCTCACTCTTTAAATCTCTCTCTCTAAATATCTCTTCTCTCTCTAAATCTCTCTCTCTAAATCTCTCTTTCTCTCTCTCTCTCTCTCAATCTCTCTCTTCTCTCTCTCTCTCTCTCTCTCTAAATCTCTCTCTCTCTCTCTCTAAATCTCTCTCTCTCTAAATCTCTCTCTCTAAATCTCTCTCTAAATCTCTCTCTCTAAATCTCACTCTTTAAATCTCTCTCTCTAAATATCTCTCTCTCTCTCTAAATCTCTCTACATCTCTCTCTAAATCTCTCTCTAAATCTCTCTCTAAATCTCTCTCTAAACCTCTCTCTCTCTAAATCTCTCTCTAAATCTCTCTCTCTATAAATCTCTCTCTCTCTCTAAATCTCTCTCTCTCTCTCTAAATCTCTCTCTAAATCTCTCTCTCTCTCTAAATCTCTCTCTCTCTAAATCTCTCTCTCTCTCTAAATCTCTCTCTCTCTCACTCTGGTCGGTTGACATGCTAGCTGTCTATTTGGGAGTAGGACGTAGCTGATACTCAACAGTTACTATGTAAACAAGCATTGGCATAGCCAATAGGTCTGCTTTGGGACCTTATAAGTGTTTAGCCATGCAACAGTTGATGTTGTTGCACCAAGGATATTGTGCTGCATAACTAAATACTTATAAGGTCCCAAAGCGAGACCTATTGGCTATGCCAATGCTTGTTTATTGTGATTTCTATATCATATTTCATATCAAGTCATGTACATTTTCCCAAAACCTTCTCTACTGTTGGTTAGGTTGGAGTGGAAATAATAAACGTGACTCCCCAAAGTCCAACTCCCTCAAAGTCAACCCTTTCCCTACTACTGCTTGATTTGGAGTGGCAATAGTAAATCTGAACCCTTCAAAGTCCCACACTTTCCCTACAGTTGCTTAGGTTGGAGTAGGAAAAGTAAATCTCACCCCTCCAAAGTCCAACGCTTTCTCTACTGTTGCTCTGGTTGGAGTGAGAATAGTAAATCAAACCACACCAATGTCCAATTCTTTCCCTACTGTTGCTTAAGTTGGAGTGGGAATAGTAACATTTATTCTTCCAAATTTTAACATTTTTATAACTTTTTATGTATATTTTAATTGAGTTTAATTGTTTGATATTTATTTCACTTTTGGTGGAGAATTGTAAATATTGTTGCCTTTTGTTAAACTTCTATCTATTACCATTCATTATTGTAAATGGTCTATTTATAGCAGTATTTTGGAATTTTGGTTATGTTTTTATTTTAATTTAGATTTGTAGTTATTTTTTAGTTTTTTACATTTTGAGTACTTTTGTTTTACAGTATATTTTAATGTAATTTTGCACTGGTATTTACATTTTTTACCTTTTTGTGAGTAATGTGAATTTTAGTAACTGTTTAAAATGTAATTTTAATTGCCTACTAATTATATTGCTTTAATTTTAATTTTGATTCAATCATACTCATATATATATATATATATGCAAATATATATATATATATAGATAGATAGATAGATAGATAGATAGGTAGATAGATAAGATAGAAAGATAGATAGATATTCATTAAAAAAAACAAAGGTTACAGGGACGTTATAGTTAGGCTCAGATTTCACTCAAACAAAACCATTGAAATTCGGCAGTTATAGTAACCTGAGCTAACTTTAACTTATGCCCCTGCAATGCACTGCTTATGACCTCACATATTACATCACCCATGACATGGTCAGTGGCATCACTGATGACATCTCAAATGACATCACTGATGATATCATCAAGTAAGTGTGAGAGTTTTCTAAGAGTTTATAAGTGTTAAATATATATACTGACCTACTGCAAAAGTTAGATTAGTATACTAGGTGTTCTACTGAGTGATACTATTTTTAACATAAGTGATCTGAGGGGCTGTGTGACTGTATGTATCACAGACGACCTCTTGACTCTCAATTATTCAATTATGACTCCCTCTTACCGTTTTCTGAATTCTGTTTACTGACATTGCCTTATAGTTCTTACTAAACGCTACTTTTGCCTTTGTTGTCTTTTCCCCCCACTCCACGATCCTGTAAAGCATTTCCTACGTTCCCTGGTTCACACCTATTTATTGTTATTGATTGTATTACTATCTGTGTTTGGTTCTCTGTAAACTTGTAAACAAGTAAATCTGTAAGGCGCTCTGATACTCGCTAGGGTCAAGTTCGCGTTATAAAAAAACTTTCTAAATAAAATAAAAACAAATAAAAAATAAATCAGTGTATGAGTGGGTGTCTGAGTGGCTGTATGGGTGTGTGAGTGGGTGAGTGGGTGTCTGAGTAGATGTATGGGTGAATGAGTGGGTTTCTGACTGTCTCGGTGGGTGTGTGAGTGGTTATATGGGTGTGTGAGTGGGTGTCTGAGTGGCCGTATGGGTGTGTGAATGGTTGTGTGAGTGGGTGTATGAGTGAGTGAGTGAGTGAGTGGGTGAGTGGCTCTATGGAAGAGTGAGTGTTTGTAGCGGCCTGCACAGGTAAGAGCGGTGGGGCGAGGTGAGGTGGGGATCTGGAAAGTCAACAGGCAACAGGATAAGTAACATTAAATAAAAAAATAAAACCACTTACCTTGTGCTCGCCGAATCGGCAATGCGGCAAGAGCAAGGTAAGTGGTTTTATTATTTTTTTTATTAATGTTGCTTATCATGCCGTCTGTCTACTTCTCCGACCCCCACCCCGCCCCACCGCCCCACCACCCCACCGCTCTTACCTGGGCCGGCTGCCACTGGTGCTAGTGTGATTACTTGTATGGGTCTGTGGGTGTATGAGACTTTGTATGGGGTGTGAGAGTGGTTCTGTGGATGATGTAATCAGTGATGTCATTTGAGATGTCATCAGTGATGTCACTGACTATGTCATGAGTGACGTAATCTGTGAGGTCATAAGCAGTGCATTGCAGGGGCATAAGTTATAGTTAGCTCAGGTAACTATAACTGCTGAATTTCAGTGGTCTGAACGAGTGAAATCTGAGCCTAACTATAACGTCCCTGTAACTTTTGTTTTTTTAAGTAAATTTCTAAGTTTTTTAAAATTCTATTTCCTAAATATAACGTCCTTGTAACCTTTGTTTTTTTCAGTGAATTTCTACGTTTTTTTTAACGTTAAGTACAATGCCCATCAAAATGCACAGTGGGGGGAGTTGAATGCAGGGCCTGGCCTGGCATTGTGCTGCCCCCACCCAAGCTTGCTGCTCCTGCCCCCTCTTCCTTGCCATCCATTGTCCAAGTCTGTGACCGTGCTCCCTCATTACAACCATGTGTGGCTCCTGTTCTGCCACTACCCTTCCCACCTGCCCTAAACAACTTGCTGCCCCATCCACCTCCTCCCTAACCTCTGTCATCCGAGTCCATGCACCAGCTCCCTCACTACTGCCCTGTATGGTCCGATGTTCTGCCACTGCCCTCCATTTAGCTTGATGTCCCTGCCCACTCATCCTGCCCTCCGTTGCCCAATTCTATGCCCCATCATTGCCCTCCTGCTTAGCCTCTGTGCTTACCTTGCTGCCCCTACTCTCCTTCCCCATGCCCTTCAATGTCTGTGTGCATGCCCCTGCCCCCTCCTTTCTGCCCACCATATTCCATGGACCTGCCACCCTGCTATCTCCTCTGAGTGTTTTGTTGAGCTGCCACTGCCCCTTCTACCTGTCCAGCATGGTCAGATGGCTGCCGCCTGTCCCTGCCACTTTCACCCTGCCTGTCCAAGTTCCATGCCCAAATCCCCTCCCTCCTGTCCTCCATGGTCCATTTTGCTACCTTCCATGCTCTGCTGTGCTGCAACTGCTCCTCCTGCCTGCCCTCTGTGGTCTGTTGTGAAGCCCCTTCCCCTGCCCTCTTTTGTCTGTGTCCAGCCCCTACCCCTCCCTTCTGTCTTCCACGGTCCTTTGTGTATGGCCCGGCCTCCTCTATTTTGCCCACCATGGCCGTTGTGCTGCCACTAAGCCTCCCGCTTGCTATGCATGGTCTTCTGTGCTGCCACAGCCTCTCCCAACTTCCCTGTGTGGTCAGCTTGCTGCCCCTTACCCCTTCCCACTTTCCCTCCGTTGTCTATGTGCATGCCATTATAGTCTCACTGTTGCCCTTCGTTGTGTGTTGTGCTTCCAGTGCCCATCCCGCCTGCCCTTTATGGTCAGCTTGCTGCTCCTGCTCTGACCCCTTACCCCCTGCCCTCTGTTTTCAATGCGCAGACCCCTATCCCCTCCCTCCTGCCTTGTCTGGTCTGTGGTCGTGCCCCTGCCCCCTCCCTCCTGCCCTCATGGTCCGGTATGCTGCAACTGCCCCTCCTGTCTGTCCGGTATGGTCAGCTTGCTGCCCATGCCTCTTTCCCCTCTGCTCTCTGTTGTCCATGTACATGGCCCTGTCCCCTCCCTATTGCTTTCCATGGTCTGTTGTTCTGCACTGCTGTCCCGCTTGCCCTGTGTGGTGTATTGTGCTGCTGCAATCCTGGCGCCTGCCCTGTAAGGTCAGTTTGGTGCCTCTATCCATCTCCCTCCTGCCCTTTTTTATCCGAGTCCATGTCCATACCCCATATCTCCTGCCCTCCATGATCCAATGTACCTTACTTGCCAACATTTTGAACTTAGTAAGAGGGAGATTTTGAAAAACGAAACCTTGAAAAAAGGAGATTTTAGGCAGGATGCAGATAAAATAAAGCCCTTTTAGGCTTAAAAACATCGGGAGTCTCCTACCTGAATAGGGTCTGTTGGCATGTATGACTGTACTGCCACTGCCTCTTCCTTCTGTCCTCAATGGTCTTTTATATTGCCACAGCCTCTCTTGCCTGTACTGCATGGTTGGCTTGTTGCCCTTGCCCCCCTTTCCCTTGCCCTCCATGGCCCACTGCGCTGCCACTGTCCCTCTCGCCTGCCCAGTGTGGTCAACTTGATGCCTCTGCACCCTCCTCCATGAGAGGGTCTAATTCCCATAGAAAGTATAGTTAGTGCTCTAAACAACTAAAATGAGGATATATTTTCTGAGTTCTTAAATAGCGACAAAGCCCTTTTGAATAATTTGCTATTGTTATGTTTTTTTTATCCAGTTGATCGCTTGAGGGAGAAGATGTGGTGTTACAGGCAGAGCTGCAGACTTTGCAACTTGGGAACCAGTTTGAGTTTTGCGTCAGCTCGACATCCTGTGATTCTGGGCAAATCACTTAATCTACCAATACCTAAAACCAAAATGAATGTGTCCTTGTGTAATGTAACTGATGCTCATGTAAAGCACTCCAATATCCTTGGGTCATGCCTGTGCTATATAAAACTGCAAAAAAAACCTAAAAAATAAATTGTTGTACACTTTTGTCATTGGGCTATACTTGGGTTTCATTTTGGTGATATTTATGCTCTTTTTTCTCTAATGGCCATCTTGGGAAACTTATTTGTTATGAAGCTCCCTAATTTCCTCATCTATTGCAGTATCCTCAGTAGAAAATGCTTTCAGTTTTCTACTTCGATTCCATCAAGATAGCATTCAGATGTGCCACACATTTGGCATAAAGTCAGAATGTTAGCACTCTAGTTGCTCATTAGAACAGTGTAGTAAAGCTGCTGATCACCAGGGAGTTAACTGGCAGTCTGGTGCTGGTGTTAAAAGTGCATGTTTCAGTTTGCATGTCACAATGTTTTAAAGAAATAGAAGAGAAACTTTTTTGAGAACTTACTTAAAATGCGTCCTAATTTTTCTTTCTACAGCACTAACCATAATTTCTATGTCAAACTGAACCCACTCATTTTGTTCATTTCTAAATGAAATGTTTTACGTTTTACCAGTTTGATTCAATCAACATGGCTTCGGGTGTGCCATCGTTTTGTCATAAATAACACTGTTAGCGTTCTAATTGTTCTTTAGAACACTCTGGGAGGCTGCAGTAGAACACGAGAAAATCAACTGACAGACTGCTCCTGTTGGAAGCACAAGATTTACTGAGAATGTCAGACTTCATTTTCATATGGTTGAGAAAGATAGTGTGAATTTACAGAAATTATGCTCTCATTTTAGCTTCTGGAGCACCTTCTGTAAGCTCTATGGGAAAATCATGAGAAAACAGTTTTCTCTCAAACATAATTCATGAAATCCCAGCAGAATGCTTTTTCACAGGGTAAAATCACCTTAGAACACACCACAATTCCTAATATTACTATGGTACCATCAACAAATGATTTATATTGTAACAGAAATCTGTTATCACCATTTATACGTTCTCCTTTTTGTGACCCTCAAAACCTGCCATTCACTACAATGCATTTCAATGGGGTGCTATTATGTATATTGATTCCAAGATGACTGCCAACACTACATGGTTGAAGTGTTGGCAGCCAATCAGATCCCACCATGAGATCTATGCTTAGACTGTGCCCAGATATTCAAATGTGGTTTTCCTTTAATATCTCCAAAACTACTGAACGGATTTACACCAAATAACAAAAAATGTGATCTCTGGAACAAAATCTACCTTTCTGCCACATTTGGTGTAATTCCGTCCAGTGGGTAGTATATATATAGATATATATATATATATTCACTGAAAAAAAGAAAGGTTACAGGGACGTTATAGTTAGGCTCAGGTTTCACTCGTACAAAACCAGTGGAATTCAGCAGTTATAACTCGCGCCCCGCAATGCACTGCTTATGACCTCACATATTACATCACTTATGACATGGTCAGTGACTTCACTGATGACATCGCATTTAGACTATTCATTGCCCCGGTAGGTGGCGGTCCCTGGGGCTGCGGCGGTCGAGCGTGCCCCCCGCATTTTCATTGTTTACAGCCCCGGGGAGGTGGAGGTGCCCTGGGCTTTGCATAAACCCAAGAGGGGGCCCCATGAGCCACCCTCCTTCATGCCCCCGGGATTTGGCCCACTCGGGGGCTTTAAAAAAAGACACACTGGAGCTCACACTTCTTTTAATTTTTTTATTTTGCCGCAGATTTGCGGATCCACCCGTGAGTCTGGGGCAAAATAAAAATAAAAATTCTTTTAAAACATGGAGGGGTCTCTGTGGGACCCCCCACCATATTTGGGGGGTCAGGGTATTCCTACCCTGCCCCCTTTTCGTTATTTTTTACTTTTTTTCTGGGATTTGGCTTCAAGCAGAGTTCCAAGATGTCTGCCAACACTTTCTTGTTGAAGTGTTGGCAGCCAGTCAAATTTTAGTAGGATCCGCGAGTTCACTGCACGGACTCACGTCCCCAGATAGCTATATTTTTTAAACTTTAATTTCTCTCAAACTACTGAACAGATTTACACCAAATCACAAAAAGCACGCTTTCTGGACCAAAATCTAGCTTTCTGCCAAATTTGGTATAATTCCATTCAGCAGTTCGGGCTGTGGTCACGTTAAAAAAACTGAAAAATCCACATAGACATACCATGGGGAAAACATGTTTTGGGGCCCCCCTTTTTTCTTGGCCCCAGGTTGACAAATCACCCCGAAACTTTCATCACAGCAGCTGAACCAAAACGGGGAAGTTTTGTGAAAATTTTGTGGAGATTCGTCAAGCGGCGCCAAAGTTATTTGCACAACAAAACACGCTTTTCCTATGGAAACTTTGGTCCTTACTATAACTACCGACTGGCGACCAGTGCCGATCACCAGTATGTAGTTATACTTAGGTCAGCATTTCCATATGAAAAGCTATTTTTGTTTTGCTAATAACTGGCGCCATTTGACTAAGCTTCACAAAATTTTACAAAAAAGTGCTACTTTTTGTCTAGTTTGTTCATGGCTAGTTTCGGGATGATTTGTCAAGCAGGAACTGAGAAAAAAGGGGGTCCCAAACTACAAAATCCCCATGCATTTTCCATAGACTTTTTTGAACAGCGCTACCGCAAAAACTGCTGAACGGAATTCCACAAAATTTGGCAGGAAACTAGATCTTGGTCCAGAAGGTGTGCTTTTTGTGATTTGGTGAAAAATGTTCATTAGTTTTTGAGATATTAAGCTCCAAAAATATTTGTATAGCTGGACGGTTGGTTTCGAGGGACTTTTGAGAGAGTCCCTTGAACCCAATTTTAAACAAGTAGAGGCTTCTAATTGGCCCACAGAGATTTTTTTTCCCTTGAACCATCTTGCTTGAATCAGACTCCCACAGGAGTGTGTGCTCTGATTGATTCCTGCAATAAAAAAACAACATATGGGGCAGTGCAGGAATACCCTCCCCCTGTAGCCCTTGTGGATGGTGTGACACCCACTGGGGCTAAAAATGAAAAAAGCGGCCATTAGTGTTGCAATCCCATGGTACTCCTGCGGGATCGCTACAAAAAAAAAAGAAAATGGGCTGCCGACATTTTTTTAAATCAATTGGGGAGGGGGTCATGAATGGGGCCCCTCTGCCTGAGCCCATTTTGGGCCCCTGGGGCCAGGTGCCTTTATTAAAGGGAGGGGGCTTGTAGCCTCCCTCCTCAAGCCTGAATAGGCTCTTGGGACCTCATCCCCCAAGGCCAAATTCATAAAAAAGGGGGGTGGGAAGAATGGCCCCCCTCCACGAGCCTTAAAAGGTCCTGGGGACCCAAACCCACAGGGCTGAACTGGAGGGGGCCTGCACAGCCTCCCTCCCTGATCCATAATAGACCTCTGGGACCCCATCCCCCAGGGCTGAACTAAACTTTAAAGGGAGGGGGCCGCACGGCCTCCCCCCCTGAACTGGTTAATGCCCTGGGACTCCATCCCCTGGGGCCGAACTAAACTTTAAAGGGAGAGGGTTGGGCAGCTCCCCTCCTCCCTGAGCCTGTTAAGGCCCCGGGGAAATCATCTCCTAAGGCCAGCTCAGTTATTGCGCCCCGTGGAGCCCATCCCCGGGACACAGTACATCCCGTGTCCGAGCCATCTGAGGCTGTGGGGGCCCTGGTGCTCCCCACAAGGGCCCCAATTTGTGGTTTAGTGTGAGTCCTAATGGGCACCAAGGAACCCCCCTAAAAGAAGGATGGGCTCCAGGGAGGGGGTCCCCAGGGCCACAATAGGAAGGGGGCGTACCCTCCCCACTCCTTTAAGTTCACTGTGGCCCCGGGGGTGGGGTCCCCAGGACTTATTTAGGCTTGGGGAGGGAGGCTGTGTGGCACCCTACCCTTTATGTTAACTGCATCCCTGGGGGATGGGGTCCCATGGACATATTGAGGCTTGGGGAGGGGGCTGCCTGCTCTCCCTCTCTTTTTAACATATATGTTTTGGCTCCAGGGGTTGGAGAGGGGGGTCACTTGCCCCATCCCCTAAAATAAATATGTTTGGCCCCAGGGTATGGGTTCTTAGGAGCCTCTTAAGACTCAGGGAGGGAGGCACCCGCCCCTTTGCTATAATTAGTGTAAGGTGCCGGAGAATGGTGTCCCTGGGGCCCATTTGGGCTCAGAAAGGGTGGCTGTGCTCCACTGCCCACTAATATATCTGTTTTTGGCCCAGTGGATAGAGTCCCTAGGGCTCTACAGACTCGGGGAGAGGGGACATGCGCTCCCTCTCCCCATATCATATATTTTTTGGCCCCAGGAATGGGGTCCCCAAAGCCAATAGTGGCTTGGGGAGGGGGCCGTGCGACCCTCTCTCCCGGCAGGGAGCTGGCTGCCTGCGAGGGGTTGGACCCTGGTCCAGGACACAGGCTGTGCACGGCAGAGGGGTTGGCTTTACTAATGGTAATAATATATGACTTTAAGTTAAAAAAAACCTTAGAAATTCACTGACAAAACCAAAGGTTAAAGTAACATTATAGTTAGGTGAAAAATTCTGTGACAACATAACGTTTTGACCTAAAAAAAACACTGAAATTCACCAGTTATAGTTACAGTTGTCTCAAGTAACTATAACTCGTGCCCTAAGGTAACTTTAACTCGCGCTCTCGCCATGCACTGCTAATTACCCCACATATTACATCACTCATGTTATCTTCTATGACATAATTTATCATAGCACTACAACATTTGCAATAAAATTATTGATGAGAAAACTGTGCACGGCAGGTGTACGAGTTATAGTTACCTTAGGGCACGAATTATAGTTACTTTAGATAACTATAACTATAACTGGTGAACTCCTGTGTTTTTTTTAGTTCAAAACATGCGTGCTCCCCCCTTCCTAAGCTTTTTAACCTGATGTTTGTTTATATTTAGAGTGGGGGGCATGCGGCCTCTCTCCCAGAACCTTTTTAAGGCCCTGGAGACCCCATCCCCAGAGGCAGGTGTATTTTTGATTTGGGGAGAGAGGATATGGGGCCCCCCATCCTCAAGTCATATAATGGCCCTGGGGACCTAATAGGAAAGCAAAGGGCTAATGGAGAGAAGGTTGGATGGATGGGCAAATGAAGAGAAGAATGGGAGGAGAAGTGCTGAGTGCAGACCTAGGTCCGTGTAGGCCGCAGCAGGACTGGGCATATGCCTTTGGAATATTGGGGCCTCAGCCTGCAGAAGAAGACATTAACAGCCGCCCAGGCACTGTCGAAACTCAGTTTGGACAAAAGCGTCCACTAGAAAGAATGTCAAAAGATGTATGGGCCCGGACACAGAGCTCCCTCGGAAACCTTCCACCAACTTAGCATGTCAGGTCAAGCCCCTTGATTTTAACACTGAAGTGAAATTGGGGGCACGGAAGTTGGGGCTTACAGGTGTTGATGGGGTTGGAGTTGTCAATTTGATCACTCCTGAGGAATGTAATTGTGAATGAGAGCGACTGGTCACTTCAGTGTGTGTTATTACTTTAAAGCTGGGTTGGCCCAGCTCATGGAAGGCATTGTAATTGGTGTCATGGGTTATGTTTACGATTGACGGAGGTTTCAAAGAGGGAATTTTGATGCTTACAGTTTCTCATTTCCTTTCTATCTCTATCTTTTCTATATATCAGCATGATTCTTGGGCTCGGTTATATCTAAAGTCTTGATGATGATCCCATTATCTCCTTAGGGATCAAAATGTTGACTGAATTTGCGGACCGTTATCTACAGAGTTGATTAGTCAGGAACGGGCCGCACTATTCTTGTTGTTATATATGCACTTTTGATTGCTATTGTCAAGGGTGTGTATCACCGATGAGAGAGCACCGAGAACGTTTTTCATTCACACCCACTGTGCCGTTACACAATTTTTTTTTATAAAGAAACATTTTCCTGGTTATTGTTTGGAATAAATAACCCTTTGGTTGGTAGCATTTTTGCTTTCTTATCGATAGGGGCCATTGTTTTGTATTACAGTAAATGCACGATTAATTTTATATGTACCTTTTTTTTTGCTTATGATAAATACATTCCTTGTTGTTTGCTCTTTTCAGTTATTTCTTAACTTGTGATACCAATATGGTGCAGAGTATTCTTATCAACTAGAGGGAATAAGTGGCAAGTGGAGTTTCTATTGAACATCGCATTTGATGAGGCGAGGGCTTCGGCCTTAGCAGGTGGACCTTCTTTGCGGCTCGACAAAAAGGAATGGAACGCAAATGCTGGTCAAAGGTATACAGCTCTCAGAATGCAATTTCAAAAATCCTGTCTTTTGGGCATAAATTGGAAGATACATTACACTGTATGTTTAAGTAACAAAAGCATTCTTCTTCCTTTAGGAAAATGTTTTCCATGTCCTTTGGATCTGCCATCCGTTTGCCATCATTCATGCAGTCATCCAGGAAGCAACAGTCTACAGAGCATTCCAAGGGAAACCCTTTTCTGGATGCTTTGCTATGAAACAGAAAGAGTAAACTTCCAATAAAGAGCCTCGTTCTTGACTCTACTTGGGTCAGGAAAACATTGTCCCATGGTTTCAGGTGGGTGGTCGTATCTATTCACCACTTTCTGGGCGAATGAAAAAGATGAACTTTAGACACATAGGTTCTGAAGATTGTACAAAAACTACTCAAATTGGACAATCATGTGAGGTCTTCAAGCCTTGGTGGACAATCGACTGTACAATTTTTCTGGTTTCCAAGGTGACCGGCTGTTGTAGGGCAACAGACCTCAAGAAGGCGAACAGACGGGTGAAAAACATTTCTTTCAAAATTGAGACTCTTCTGAGAATCATTCTTCTAATCCCCTTTAACCATTTCTGAGATGCTTATTTCCAGATCCCTACTGTAAACGTTCACCAGAGATTTCTGCGCTTTTGAATTCAAGATCAAGATTGGCCCCTGTTCACGCTTCAGGGGACGTGTCTCTCCTCACCCCTCCCCTCTATTTCAGATCCCCGGGGGCAAGGCCCCTTATCCTTTACACTACTGGACTCACATGAACCACACCAACAGCTGGACTCCCTGCCCTGGAGCCCCCATAACCCCTGGCATTATGTCATAATTATCTGTTGTTTTATACTTCTGTTTATGCTGAATGTTATACTACTTGTGGTTACTATGTACTCTCAATTTGTACTAAGCATATTTTCCTCAATAAAGACAAGTTTAATGAAAAAAAAAGATCAAGATTGTCAGTGCAGGGTACTACCATGCGTCCTTCGTTCAGAGGAAGAGTTTTCACAACAGCAGTGGTGCGGATTGTACTGATCTTCTTCTACAAGGGATTCTAGTATACCCATACGTAGATGACATGCTAGTTCCGGCTTCCTCTCCTAAAAACTCTACCGTTCCTTTCTCCTTGGATTCTTTCTGTTTATCCATTTCCACTCAGATCCTCAACTCTGCCTTTCAAATTATCTCTGTCAGCTTGGCTGTTTAAAGGTTAAACCTACAGAATAAAGCCCTTTCTCGTCATATGGGGGGAAGTCATTCAGAATTCTCGAAGACCATCTACTTTGAGATCCTATTCTGAACTCGGTTCACAAGTAATGTTCCTCTTATTCTGTGTCGGCTGCATCATGTTCACTTTCTTCTGTTTTGCAATGTTTAAGGGATGGTTCCCATCCAACCTATCACTTTCTATGTTGAATGTTCAACGGTTTGTATTAAGGCTTTTCATTAATTTAACATTCAAAAAGTGATGGGAGGAATGCGTTCAACTTGTCTAACAACTTCAATCGCTCAGGGTAGGGTTCTAACCCATTGTTCTTTTGCCAACCATGCCACTTCAGTTTGGACCCAACCAAATGCAAATCAGTCTTGACCCTGCTCCAATAGGAACAGTCCAGCCCGAACTGCCAAGCCAGGTCCTCCCTGAACCAGAACACAAGCAACTCAAGACTGGCTTCGCCTTAATTGGGGCTCATCAATTGGGTGTAACTTGATTCCAGTGGCAGCGATCACGGGACCCATGTCAGAGCACACCCTTGCCACTAGGGCAGTATATTAAACAGACAAAAGATGATGGAAGTAATGGTTGCAATTTCTCTAACCACTGCCAATCGTTCAGGGCAGCATTCCAACCCAACGTCTTTTACCCACCAAGCCACCTCAGTTTGGACTCAGCCATATGCAAATCAGTCTTGACCCTACTTCAATAGGAACAGTCCAGCCTGAACTGCCAAAGCAGGTCCTCCAAGAACCGGAACTCATGCAACCCAAGACAGGGTTATGATTGGAGGTCATCAGTCGAGTGTAGCTTGGTTCCAGTGCCACAGTGAGCACAGGACCCACGTCTTGGCATACCCATGCAACTGAGGGCGGTACATCAAACACACGAAAGGTGATGGGGGGAATGCTTTCAATTTGTCTAACCACTGGCAATCACTTGGGGTAGCAGTCTAAACCATCGTTCTTTTACCCACCATGCTACCTCAGTTTGAACTCAGCAATATGCAAATCAGTCTTGACCCTGAGCCAAAAGGAACAGTTCAGCCAAAGCTGCCAAGCCAGGTCTTCCCTGAACCGGAATTCAAGCAACCCAAGTCTGGTTTCAACCTGTCTGGGGCTTATCAGTTGGATGTAGCTTGATTCCAGTGGCACAGTGAGCATGAGACCCACATCTGGGCATAAATTCACTAATTTCACGATTCTTTACAGGATGCTGAGATGTCTGTCTCCAGGCTATTTTAGAGTTTTACTCATTCAAGACCACCCTCTTGTCCTATCTCTCCTACTTGGAATGTGGCGATGATACTCAAATCTATCCATTTTCATCCTTTTGAACCATTGAATTCTTTATCTATAAAGTTCCTGTATTATAAAGTGACTTTCTTGGAAGCTATCTCTTCCAAAGTTCCTAGGCACAAATCAGCAGCACCAGTATTGGCAGCATTGCATTGATTGCCAATGCAATAGAGAATTCATTTCAAAACTCTCTGCCTCGTTCATCACACCCTCAGCAAAAAAGGCCCCAGCTTATACAACGCCTTCTTACCCCTTACAGGCCAAAAAGAACATTGCGGTCAGAAGGTCACAACCTTCTGCTGGTTCCCAAGATTAAAAGAACTAGAGGTGGTGGGAGTTCCTTTACATATCTGGCAACTAAGCTGTGGAATGAGCTCCCAACACACCCCAGACTGGATAAATCAGAAACTAATTTTAGAAAAAATCTGAGAATGTATTTATTCTAGCCCAATTTCAGTTTGCAGGATAGTGGAGCGGAGGTTGTTACTAGTGCTGGGAGGCCCGTTGGGTAGCCATGCGCTACATAAATCTCTGCGAATAGAATAGAATAGGGTAGGCCAGCTTTCAACTTTGCACCGCCATTCTCCTTTCTGGAGATTCGTTGAGTATTGTGTGATATTTAGGCTTGACCCTTTTTTTCAATTCTAAGATTAATTCTTCCTTTCAAGTTTTTCAGGAGATAGCCCTTCCATCTTTCTTTTCTTCTCCTACTTCTGTTAAGGAAGAATCATTGAGAACGCTGGATGTTAAAAGAGTTTTGTCAATTTATCTTGACTTATCCAGTGAATTCAGATGTTCAGATGATTTGTATATAATTTTGGCCTTAGCAGGGAGAGAAAAGACTGCAACTAAAATCACTCTGAGTAGATGGATAAAGTTTTAACCATTCCATAGGCCAATGATGAAAAAAAATTTTTTTTCAGGAATGAGTACAAGGATGTTCTACAATCGGTGTCTCTGTCTAACCGGCAGAATTTCAGGGAACCTCTCTACAGGAGATACATAGAGTCAGGACATCACCCTCTGATCATACATTTGGAGACATTAAAGGCTGCAGAAAATTGTGAATATTGAGCAGAATTTTGGCTTAGGTGTCCTGAAGTCTGCAAAAATGTAGATTGGTTCATATGTGTCATGATTAACTTGGTTTATACATGTCGTTATAGTTTTCGCTGTGATGCACTAAATAATCTGTGTTTTGCATTTAAAGTGATTTTATTGTCAAAGGCTTTTTTGACTTTGGTATAACTTGCAACTAGTGACTTGGATAGCAACAAACGTGGAGGAAATGCCTCGATTACTTACCAATAATCATTACTCATCACCTCACTCGTTCTCATTCCAGTCATTAAGATTATTCTAGCCCCCCCTTGTTCCAACCCTTTGACTTGGCTTGGAAAATTATAGGAGGATTCTGGGAATGCCAGTCCAATTATGGCACCAAGTATAGGGTGGGCGGGTGTGCATTTTTAGCATTCCTGATGCTTCCTGTCTTGGAAGTGGGATTCACCTCACAAGTAGGCCTGGGTAGAGTTCGCGAAGTTCCACGTAGTCCAAAAAACTCCGCCGCGCTATGCGGAGTTCTGCAAGCGACGGAGTGCGTTAGATCATGCCGTTTGCTCTGATTTTTAGCGCTGGGTGATTGTTTCATGCTGGAAAATCAGTGCGAACGGCATCTCGCACAGTGCAAGAGGGTGCTGCTTCTTTCTGCTGCTCGAGTAGATGTTCTACTCGAACGGCAGCTTCCTCAACGCCAACCAAAGGTTTCTCAACGTGAGGGGTTGCAGCCATCCTCGGCCGCCCACAATGAGAAATGTCACCAGGAGGTGGTCTGGTGTAAGATTTTCCTCGCTTGCACTCACCAACTTAACGTTGGCGAGCGCAAGCATGGAGAAAACGTTGCTCTGTGGAGGTTTTCAGAACTCTGCGCGCTACATGGAGTGCAGAGTGGGACAAACTTTGCGAGCGGAGTGGAAGTTCACGCCCAGGCCTACTCACAAGTACTCATTGGGAGGAGGATAAGTAGGAGTAAGAGCAGGGCTTTAAGTGGGATCAGTCAATGAACAGAGAAATTAAACCAACCTGACCGGAATGGTTCAGGGTTGGGAATCCATAAATCGGATTATAATGCCCTAACACACCCTGTCGGGTGTCATGCTTCTTCATCGGGCTGCTCCTCGTCGGGTCGGCGGTGCAATACCCGACGGGCTCCCTATAGAAGGGGCACTTTAACGGAGATCTTTTATCCAACAGCCGTACGGTGAAGTGGGGGTGAGGGGCCTAGTGTATGTAGATGAATGTGTGTTGATAAATTTAGAGTGAATGTAAAATAGGATTAGGAGTACCTGCGAAAACAACTTTAATCATGGGGTCTCCTACCCTAAGTAAAAACAAAAAGTATAAGGTGCCGAGCTGAGATTATGTCTCAGGTTGTGGCGCTCTTATACATGGTCGGTCAACATGTTTCTCGCCAATTGAATAATCTTCGGGCGATTCGTCAGGACCAAAGCGAGGGGTATACTATCTACAACTGAAACTAAAATGGTGTTGTGGCGGAGCACTCACATCAACCATAGGACTAACTCGTCGGCTACCTGGTAGTACTAGAACTACCTGTGGGGAGAGAATAAATCACAATGATGAATGTAGTAACATAGTAGTGGGTGAATGCTCTCGTATTCCCTGTGATCAACTGACTCTCTAGATATCGTGGTGAGCATAAAACAGTAAAAAAACAGTTAAAAACAGAGTGCCACACGGTGAGTGTACAAGGTGAACTTGCGTGAACTTCAGCCCTTGTGGCAAAAATAAAATAAAAGTAGCAGAGAACAGAAGGACTTACCCAGAACTGTAAACTAACCAGGCTTCACAGTACCCGGTAGGTAACGCACACGAGGGGTTCCTCATGTACTAAGATAGATGAGGGAAGGGGAAAAAAACAATTGAAAGGTGGCATAAAGTGTAAAGGGAGTCATAAAATCAGTGGAAAACTCCCAATTCCCCATCCTACAGGGTCAACTGAACCTCAAATGACAACACAAATTACTTTCTTTTCTTTATAATCGCCGCCCATACCTGGATCATGATTAGGGTTGCGTTTATATTGGAGGCACTGCTAACATAGTGCCCGCACTAGATACCCACAGCACAAATTCTATTGTAGGTTAATGTTGTTTGTCAAAGGATTGGAATCGAGTAGGTACGCTTGATAGGTAAAAGCGTGATAGCTAGTTCATGCGAAAATAATGACATCCTGCATGCCTTAGGTTCTGTCTGTGTGCCTTAAGCAGTCGGGAGGCTGGGTCGTTTGGAGATTCACGGTTACATGCCCAACGTGATGACCGCAAGACCGTCACACATCCTAATTACCGTGGCGTCGTGCGTGTACATCTAATATGTGAAATAAAAGCAGATAGAAGGGGCCATATATACCGCTTGTGAAATGACCCAGACAGTTACCACGGCGTCATGCATGTACATCTAAAAGTGCGGAAGTGGAAGCAGATAGAGGGGGCCAAACATTACGCCCCTGAGTTAACCCAGGCATGTCCATAAGAGCCCGCAATGATCAAGGGGTTAGCGATAAAGGGTGGCGGGAGCTTGCAATCATACGGGGTAGAGAGACATTCAACACACAATTAGCAGTACTCACTTTGGTGCTCGTAGCACGAAGTCTTAAGACCTACCCACTCCTACCGGGCCCGGGTGGTAGAGTGGAGTGAGTCTGCACCGTATTTAGTCCCGCCGGGCACTTCCGGTGGGCGGGGTTTGTGTTATGGGGAGGTCTTGTGTGCGTAGTGCTAACCAGCCCAGCGGCCATGTTGGAGGTAGGGTTTGCGGTCTGTCCCAGGTACAGCGGCCATCTTTAAACGTGGTCGTTCAGTATATATAGGATTTGGCGGCCATACTGGAATGGTGTATCATGATATCACTCCAGAATACGGGGATGAGGGTCAGTAAGTAGGCTTAACAATGTATATGACATATTACTCATAATGTGTAAACTCGGGAGGTTGTATTCACGAGCATAGCTGGTCGTAAGGTGATAAGGCAGACTAGAAGGTTACAGCATCAAAAGTCTGATCATTTATGGTTTCAGCGTTCATGATCAATGATAGCAATAAAATCACTCAGTGGTACCTGTATAGTGTTGCCCGCTTAGTGTATCATCTCTGAGGGGTGTGTTCTAATAGAGGGTGGGTCACAAAGGCCTGAATCAAATAACACAGTGAACCCTCATTTTGATGGATGATTGGTTGGTTTGGAAAAAGTACCCTGAATGATTAGAGACACGGATATTAACAGTAGTAGGTCATATCCTCAGCGCACTCCAAGGTATATCATCATTCAATCCTTGGGTGTGTGAGGATAATCGGTTTATCCATCTCTGTTCAATCAAAAAGAGGGCATGTTTGGTGATTTTCGTGAATGTCTCGAGTACCAACCATCTTAATGAGTCGGGTGAGTGACGTAGTTCTAGAAAGTGGGAGCACATTTTCGTGTTGGTTCTTTGACAACGGATGTTGCTCCGGTGTTCAGCAACACGTGTCTTAATGAGACGAGTAGTCATCCCTACATATTGTAAATTGCAGGGGCAGGTGATCAAGTAAATGCAATTTGATGCATTGCAGTTAGTATGGGCCCGCAACTCCCAAGTGAAACTGTTGGAGAAGGTAAAGGATTTATATATCGAGGTGGAAGCGCACGCCAGACAAGACCCGCAGGGGTAATGTCCCTTCACCGGTGGTAAATCCCATAAAGTTCTTTGGACAGCTGGTGTAACTGTCTTGGGTCTGGTGTAAATTAGCATGTCTTTCAAGTTGCGTGAGCGTTTGAAAGCAAAGCGCGGTAAATCCAGTGTCATGGCCCCAGTGTTGAGTATTCCCCAGTGTTTCCTGATTACTTTACTCAATCTGTTGGATCCCGGTGTAAGGTGGTCACACAGGTGAGTGTGTCGCTGGGGTCTTTTCTCTCTGTTCTAGTAGCGCTTCACGATTATTGTTCCTAGCTCTCAGGGGTGTAATGTTTGGCCCCCTGTATCTGCTTCCACTTCCGCACTTTTAGATGTACATGCATGACGCCGCGGTAACTGTCTGGGTCATTTCACAAGCGGTATATATGGCCCCTTCTATCTGCTTTTATTTTACATATTAGATGTACACGCACGACGCCACGGTAATTAGGATGTGTGACGGTCTTGCGGTCATCACGTTGGGCATGTAACCGTGAATCTCCAAACGACCCAGCCTCCCGACTGCTTAAGGCACACAGACAGAACCTAAGGCACGCAGGATGTCATTATTTTCGCATGAACTAGCTATCACGCTTTTACCTATCAAGCGTGCCTACTCGATTCTAATCCTTTGACAAACAACATTAACCTACAATAGAATTTGTGCTGTGGGTATCTAGTGCGGGCACTATGTTAGCAGTGCCTCCAATATAAACGCAACCCTAATCATGATCCAGGTATGGGCGGCGATTATAAAGAAAAGAAAGTAATTTGTGTTGTCATTTGAGGTTCAGTTGACCCTGTAGGATGGGGAATTGGGAGTTTTCCACTGATTTTATGACTCCCTTTACACTTTATGCCACCTTTCAATTGTTTTTTTCCCCCTTCCCTCATCTATCTTAGTACATGAGGAACCCCTCGTGTGCGTTACCTACCGGGTACTGTGAAGCCTGGTTAGTTTACAGTTCTGGGTAAGTCCTTCTGTTCTCTGCTACTTTTATTTTATTTTTGCCACAAGGGCTAAAGTTCACGCAAGTTCACCTTGTACACTCACCGTGTGGCACTCTGTTTTTAACTGGTTTTTTAACTGTTTTATGCTCACCACGATATCTAGAGAGTCAGTTGATCACAGGGAATACGAGAGCATTCACCCACTACTATGTTACTACATTCATCATTGTGATTTATTCTCTCCCCACAGGTAGTTCCAGTACTACCAGGTATCCGACGAGTTAGTCCTATGGTTGATGTGAGTGCTCTGCCACAACACCATTTTAGTTTCAGTTGTAGATAGTATACCCCTCGCTTTGGTCCTGACGAATCGCCCGAAGATTATTCAATTGGCGAGAAACATGTTGACCGACCATGTATAAGAGCGCCACAACCTGAGACATAATCTCAGCTCGGCACCTTATACTTTTTGTTTTTACTTAGGGTAGGAGACCCCATGATTAAAGTTGTTTACGCAGGTACTCCCAATCCTATTTTACATTCACTCTAAATTTATCAACACACATTCATCTACATATACTAGGCCCCTCACCCCCACTTCACCGTACGGCTGTTGGATAAAAGATCTCCGTTAAAGTGCCCCTACTATAGGGAGCCCATCGGGTATTGCACCGCCGACCCGACGAGGAGCAGCCCGATGATGAAGCATGACACCCGACAGGGTGTGTGAGGGCATTATAATCCGATTTATGGATTCCCAACCCTGAACCATTCCGGTCAGGTTGGTTTAATTTCTCTGTTCATTGACTCTCATCCCTGAGGAACAGCATATCTCTTTTGTCGAATAACATAAGCAACAGCCATGGCTTCGTAGTATAGCATATTAAAAATGCTTCAGTTGTGAAATGATGAGACTGTGAAAGAACTACAACCAGTCTCTTTCAAGTTACATCAAATGGTTTAAGCAGTGGTACTGCTGCAGAGTTAAGTGTTTTTTTTCACCCTGAGTGTGAGGGCAAAATGGAGAGCCCGATAGGGACCCGTCTCAGCACCTGCTTTTTAGAACTGCCGGTGCTGAGCACCGGTAGGACCCGGCCCGCGTAAAACCCTGAGTAAGAGTAATGATCATTACCACTGAGCAACTTAAATATACAGATTACATGATGCCAAAGAAAAGCAAAGTGTGAACGTTCACTATATTTTAAACAGGCCCTTTGCATTCCCCCTCATGGCATGTTTTTTTAATTTCTTTAGACCGAGTGCCTTGATGTACTGGCGACGAGGCATACCTCGGCTTATTAGCGTGCTAATATATTTCAGCCTGCAACAGATGGCGGCGAGAAGCCTCCCTGACACTGCTGGCCAGGCTGCCTTCCGAGCTCAAAGAGCAAGGCCTGGCAGTCTCCGGTTTCAGCCCCGTCAATCAAGCCTTCACTTTCCCCAGTAATAGCAAAGACGGTCGCCCCGGGGGAGCTCTGCGCCCAAGTCCATCCATCTCAGCATCTGCATGACATACTGCTGATTAGGAGGAAGCTTATGGCACGCCTAGAACATCCTCCGTGCCGTGGACCTGTCAGTGGCGGTATCCGCGCACGTGCTCGACATTAACAAACACAATACCGGCGGCAGCATTTTGCACTGCGCACTTTAACAAACAAAGGATGAAATCCGCATTAAATTATCAAATATCGTTGTCTGATTTTAAGTCAATATGGATGCCCGCAGTTTGGAGATATTAATTAGATATTAATTAGAATCAGATTAAAGGGACGGCACGTTTTCCAGCCACGGAGAGCGTGTTCTGGAACAGAAGGACAAAGATGAAAAAAAATAAATGATGCCCAAATGCCAATGTTTCCACAATCCCCGAGAGTCTTTTCCCTGTGGCTGGTGACATTTCCGCTTTCAAAAAACGAAAAGGACACTGTTTCCCGTCTGCTAAAACATGGGAGATAAAATGTAAAGCTTACTTTTGTGAATTAACATCCATTCTAAGACTTTGATTGCACAATGGCTACCATTTTGTCAAACCTGACCAAAGAAAATTGACTTCAATTTTGCAGCAATTTAGTATGTGCTTTTTTAGAGTTGTGTAATGTTTTTAGTAAATGAGTATGTCTTGCGGAGGGCCAGTTATTGGCAGGGCCTCTGGAATTATGCGATTGTACGACCGCTGTGGTTTGCGCATAATTATAGATTTTCCGCATTTGCCACATAACACATTATCTGCTACATAATGTGCAGATTTTAACAACAAAAAATTGTTTCTAGCTCAAAGGGTTAAAAAGTTACTAAAAATGCATGGACACGTGTTGCTGCGCAGTGGAAAGCCCTTAGAAAAAGTTAACTGATCACCTTTCTGTTGCTTATTGCTATATTGGGATGTTACACAGGTAGTAACGAGGTTCAACCAATGCCCAAGCAGTGTAAAAGTTGCAAAATAATGAAGTAAAACTATAGCAAAATGTGCTGTATTAAGCCGCACAATTTGCCTTCTCTTGCCACATAATTTACGCAACCCTGTCACATAATTTGGCCCTCCTCTGCCGCAAAATTCCAGTGGCCCTGGTTATTGGCTTACTTGTAGTTTGCGGAGTTTCCCCATTTTCCTACACTTATGAATTTGTGTATTTCCCCTCACAAGTGTTACGCAGTGCTGGTAACTCGCAAACAGTGTGTAGGCGAGTACATATGTTGCTTAGCTTTATCTCATAAGGACTCTGGATGCCATGTTAAGCTATTTACTTGCAAACTTTGTGTGAGTGTGTAATTGTTTAGATTTTCTCGGGATTACTCTGAAACCGCGTTGCGCCGTTATCTTGCTAACATTTTACATCTTATGCATGCCATCCATAGCTTTTTCTTGTGCGCAGTCTGATCTGTGTTTTGCATGTATAACTGTGACCATTTTGTACGCAAGGGCATCCTATGTTTAGCTTTGCCTCGCAAGTGACTTAACATGAATTACACTCGCATACAACATGCTTATGAAAGTCAAGATTTTCAACTGGAAGTATAAGTTGAGTGAAAATGTGCAACTTCGCATATTTTTGGCAGTTTATGAAAAAGTACCCAAAGTTTGCGTAAGAAAAACTTTGCAGTTCCCTTAAAGTTTTTGCGTATGGTTCCAGGACACACTGGAGACCTCTATAGTGTGCCCATGGAGCAGGTTTAGAAGTCAGTAGTATTGGCGTAAATCTCCGCTGCCTGCCCTCCTGCAAATCCTACTGAATTCTATTCTGTACCGTAAGCAGGTGAAGGCCATTTTGTATAGTGAAGTGGATCTTCTCTTGGTGCTTTGGGAATTTATTGTGAATTTAGTACTTGTAGCAGATTGAGAGCAGTGGAAAATGAATCCTGTGGATCCCACAAACTTGACTGCTTGTCAGTACACAGCAATCTGCTCCAATGAGGAAGAAAGGTAGGAGACATGGTCTAGTATTTGACTTGCTGACATAGGGATCTTGAGACTTTGATACTATCACTGCTTTTGCAATAAACAAAAACATTGTGTGATTTTGACCAAAAAAGTTCTCTCTATAAACAGAATACACAAAACTTTTGAAAAAGGTCAGAAATTCGCTCTTTTGGGGTCAATTATATTTCCAGAAGTACTCAAATATGTAAACAGTACACATGTCCCTTCCCTTGAACTCGACTACTTCTGAGTGTGTGTGCCCTTCCCATATCTATACTGAAAATGTACTTACACTTACCCTTGCCAAGACTAACTTAGCATGTATTTCTTTCTCACTAGCTGTCTGTCGTGTTGACCGATATGTCTCAGATGCACCTACTCAGATTTCCAGTCTGACTCTGAACATAATCTGATGGTGATTGTTAAAATATGTCATGAAGATCAGTCTAAACAGCACAGAGCTCTTATTGACTGGCCCTTCAGATCTTTATTGGACCACTGATATTTTGCCTTAGGCCATGTATAACTGCCTTCATCTGGTCACCGGAATTTATAATCTTGGCATCCTGACAGATTCTAGTCCCTCCCTGGATGCCCAAATTTGGGCCATTTGTCGAAACTCTGTCTACCACTTGGAACATGTCCTGCCTTTGGTAGCACCCATTCGCTGTGTGACCATGTCAATATCTTAGCTCATTCGCAAGTAGAGTACAAAAATAGCATATATTTAATCTCCTCTGCTAAAACCATTGACAGTCTTTAGTTGAAGCAAACTCCACCGCATATCTCTTGTTGGGTCTCCACAAATGAAAACATGTCTCTATTGCATTGTGAAGGAAATGCATCTTTTGTACTTCATGGTTCTTTCCCACAAAATCTTTTGCAATTGTGCCCCTTCTTCCTGGTCAGCAACCTTTCTTGTTACTCTCTCTACCATCCTCAGTGATCAAGCACTGATCTCAAATGTGCTGTTCCTGGGTCCTGCAAAGTAGTGACTGGGGTGGATCCATTACATTGAAGGGTACCACTCCCAGAAATGTCCTCTACTGAACCATAGGAAATAATCTGGTCACATGAAATTCATAAAGTCTCTGAAAACCTTTCTATTTTCATAGTTATAATCTACACTCCTTCTTCATCATGCTAGTTTGTCCATCTTAGCGCTATGAAACCTTTAGTGTGTGAGCGTTCTATAGGATATAACAAACAGTCTTTATAGATATTGAGACTGTTGTTGCTCTCTAGAAAGCGCTATCACCGAGACAGTCGGTGATCACAGTAGAATGAACTAGCACTGGTCGGGTTTTCGAGGAGTTCTTTTGATGTACACTCAGTACATGCAGAATATACCCAAGATGGCTGCCACCACTAATTATTAAAATAAAACTTGCGTCTACGCCTTCCAAAGAGGTATACTACTTGAACATAGAGTTTTAAATATTGTGCTATAAAATTATCGTAGCGAGAAAGTCGACTATAAAAATATCATGAAGTTAAGTATCCATATGTAAGTAAAGACTTACTATACTTAATTTCAAATGTTTAGGCTAAGATGCTTCGGTAGCATAATGCTTTTGTCCTCAACATTCTGACATAAAACTTCCAAACAACAAGCAAATTATGTTGTTCAAGCAGCTTGTTTGGGATTTATTTCCAAAAGAAAGGTTTCTGCAGTCTGAACATTCTTCTCCCTCCCACTACATGATGGAAGCAGGGGCTACTATTTCTCCTTGGAAGGGTGGCCAAAAACATCTATTCAGTAAACAGGCAGTGATTTTCCTACCAAGATATCAAAGGCCATTTCAATGAAAACCGTCAGTGGTGACATGGGTCACTTTGAAATTAGCACACCTCTCCTGCAGCAATTATCTGCGTCATGCTGACCTCACATATCAACATAAAGGCCGTTGAGACTGCACCTGCGTAGGAACTGCGGGTGACAAGCGGGATGAATACCCCCAGTTGTTTGAGTAGTGGGAGACACAGAGGATAATATACCCCCAGAATTTTGAAGTGGAAACTGGAGATGACAGACAGAGCTAGTCTCTCTTAAGCCATGCTGAATATCACTTACGTCTCCGTGAAGCTCTATAACTTAAGGAATAAACTCTGTAGGGGCTGTACGGCCTCTTTGTTTTTGTAATAATTTAATTTGAGTCATAAAGGTTTTGAGCCTCTCTTAAAATAGTTCTGTTTGTCAAGCCAACTTTTCTAGGAGACACTTGCGAAGTTTAGCGAGATTTCAGACAGGCATGTTCTGTCACTATGTTTGATCTTCATTGTCTATGGAAACATTCAAAACATAAAATTACAGCTTTAAATCTTATGACTATGCACATGTATACAAAGTGCCAGTTTGACTTCAGATGTGATAACTTCATTTATTACTACCACTTACTGATGAACAATAATTGAATAATTGAACACAAAGCACTTACCTTTGGTCAGTAGAGGTTGGAGTCAGGGAAATTTGGTGGGGCAGCGTGGGGGAGGCCGCGCGGGGCGCTGAGATAATAATTTAAATAACGTACTTGCCGGTCTTCTGCTCACCAGTCTTCACCTCCTCTGGGCACAGGCTGAAGCTCCCAGCTTTCCCTGCTGCCAAACCCGACGCTGCTCTCACCATGAGAGCAGCGTAGTGATTGGGTGGAGCACACTGGTCTTGTGCTCCGTCGGGAGCTGGGAGCCTGTGCCTGCTGATCGCTCCACCCAGCAACACAGCTGGGTTGGAGAGATGTCAGTGCGCATGACGGTTTGGCCGGCCTGAGATGGCTGGCCAAACCGCCATGCGCACTGACAGCAGGGCTCACCAGTCCTCCTCCCACTGCTGCAGTGCTGTGGCCCCGCCCCCAAGACTTAGCCGCAGGACGAAAAATAAAATGATCTGCATTTAGATCATTTTGTTTTTTGTTTGCCTCTGTGGGCAGTGAGGCGATTCTCCTCCGCCATAGCGGAGGAGCCGCTGCTGCCTTTGGTGTTCAACGGAAGACAGAAGGATGATACCCTTGAGGCTTTGAACTGCACAATGTGCAGTCATGGACTCAAATCCTGGCTTCACCACTAACTGTGTGATCTACGGTCCATCTCTTTACTCACTATGTTTCATTTTCCCCAGCCATCCAATTTGAGAACATGTTTGTGCTCTATAAAAACCTCACTAAAATAGGGTTAATATAACCTTGCTTTACCTTTAATAACAATATAGGATATAGAAATAGAGAACATGGCAAAACTGACATGCTTTGAGTAAGTCGGGGTCACATCGCTAGGGCATGGGGGCTTCATTTAAAAAAAAATATGACTTTCAATAAAATCAAAATGTCACTCAATTCAGTGATATAATTGTATGTACTTCCCTGACACACTGAGAAATGTTGAACAATACATCTTTTTATTTTAAAGACTTTATCATATTTTTCTTGACATTTCATGTCTGATTTTACATCATTTGATTACTCGGTTTGTGCTTTAGCTCTTAGATTCAAGCCACACCCCTGGCTCGGCTCCCCCCAAGGCTGTCAGTTTCTCGCCACTTCCCAGAAATTTAGTGGCTCTTACATCCTTGCCAGAAATTAGAGACAGCTTTTGTATTTGGCGATAGATTCCTGTGTTTGAATCGTGTTGAAATTTCCTATCAGTGATGTCCCACGCTAAAGGGACGACAACCCAGTTTAGAGGGCTCCACTTTCCTAGAAAGGTCTCTCCTTCACACATGACAAAGACATTGTGGAAGAGAGCAGCACCCTTTGCCATTTTATAATCGAGGCCACTGGAATTATGCATTTGTTTGGCCTCCGGTGATTTTCGAATACTTATAGATTTGTCGTATTTACCACATAATCCATTACCTGCGGCATAGTCTGCAGATTTTAACAAAAGCATATGTTGTTTTCAGCTCAAACGGTTCAAACGTTACTAAAAATGCAGCGACATGTGTTGCTGCACAGTGGAAGGCCCTTTGCAAAGTTGGACTGGTCACCTTTCTGTTGCTTATTGCTATATTTGGGTGTTAAACTGGCACTAAAAAGGAGCAACTAATGCCCAAACAGTGTTAACAAGCTTTAAATTAACAAAATAATGAAGTCATACTATCAAAAACTGTGCTGCATAATGCTTCATAATTTGCCTTTTCTTGCCGCATAATTTACTCAACCCTGCTGCATATTTTGGCCCTCCACTGCAGCATAATTCCAGTGGCCCCACTTATAATATTGAAACGTATCAGCCCTTCTCTGTGTCAGGCAGGCTGCAGGCTGCTGCAGAGGGACATTGTGGCTGTGTCACTCTCAGATTATGAATGGGGTCACGCCCCCATGCTAATCAGGGATAATGAGATGTATGAATGCATCTCTGTCAGCTGTTGCCATTAGACACTTTCCTTGTTAACGCCTGCTCAATCAGGAAGTAGCCAGGCACAATGGGGAAGACCCCGGGCAGACCTCTAGGCTTGGAACGACTCAAGATGTGAATGGTTTGTTAATGCTGCACAGGTCTGCTTGAAGCTTCAGTGCAGGTTTTCGCCCATACATTTCAAAATTTGTTCTAACGTAACCTACTGTTTATATCTTTTTTGTCTGTTAGACCAGCTTATTTCATTAACCTCAGTGGCTCATTGAATTAACTTTGATTGCTGTCATGTGTGGCCTAACTGTCAAAGCTGCAGACTTTGGGA
Source organism: Calotriton arnoldi (assembly GCA_963921515.1). Lineage (NCBI taxonomy): Eukaryota > Metazoa > Chordata > Amphibia > Caudata > Salamandridae > Calotriton > Calotriton arnoldi. The sequence continues at coordinate 198,623 of CAWUFW010017578.1, forward strand.
TAGTGTCACACTGAGTCAGAAAACAAGACGGCGTATCAAAATAAAAGTGGGCCCTATTAGCAAATAGCTAATAGATAGCTAAAAAAAGAGGCCCACGTTTGCGAATTGGGGCAGTTTTGAACTTGTCCAGACACGCTGTCTGTACTAGTTTGCAAGAGATGGAAGACTGCATGGATTTGTGCTTGCTGCTGGAAATGCTTGTTTTAATATCAGGGAAATAAGCAGTAAACACCGGCCTAACAGACCATAAAACAGGCCCACAAACAGCTCAAAACCTTCCTGCACACTGACCTGTCAACCCTGCTCATTGGGCACTGCCTGATTGCCATATAGGCAGGGCCACTGGAATTATACGATTGTGCGGCCGCAGCGGTTTTGCATAGTTATGGATCTGCCGCATTTGCCATATAATCCATCATCTGCTGCATAATCTACAGATGAAAAAAAAATGTTTTTAGCTCAAACGATTTACAATAGTTGATTTTTCACCTTTATGTAGCTTATTGCTATTTTTGGGTGTTAAATTGAGGTGCAACCTATGCCCAGACAGTGTTAACAAGTGTAAGAATGTAAAAATAAAGACGTAACACTATCAGAAAATGTGCCCCATTACGCTGCATAATATGCCTTTTCTTGCCACATAATTTAGCCAACACTGCTGCATAATTTGTCCCTCTCCTGCCGCATAGTTCCAGTGGTCATGCATAAAGGCTAGTTGGACACTGCTTCGGGACTAGAGAACCACGTTCGAGTCCTGGTGTCAACTCAACATCCTCATATCCTGGCTAAATCACTTCATCTCTCCCTGCCAAAAAGATAAAAATAGGATCTGACTTTGTGCAATGTGATCTATATATATCTTTCAGTGATCCAAAGGGTCTGAGGGTTTGAATCCTGACAAAGCTGACTCATCTTTCCAAGGTCAGTAAATTGAATGGCATGTGCATTGGAAAATATCTCTTATTTACAGTGCTTAGAAACGTCAGAAGCTTGGGATGAAGCACTATATATTCAGTCGCGGCCCGTGCAGGTAAGTGCGCTGGGGCGGGGTGGGGGGGGTGTAACGTTGACATACAATGGGATAGTGAACATAAAATAAATAAATAAATAAAACCACTTACCTTGCGCTCGCTGCATCGGTCAGCGATGCAATGAGCGCAAGGTAAGTGGTTTTATTTATTTATTTATTTTATGTTCACTATCCTGTCGTATGTCGACTACCACCCCCCCACCCCTCCGCGCTTACTTGCTCAGGCCGCAACTGTATATATTTAAAAATGACATAATATTATTGTAACAACAAATGGCCAGATTAACTCATACAGGACACATGATTGCTAAGAAACGGGAAAGGATTCTTCACAGGGGATGTTTGTTATGGGCGTTTATTATCACTAACACACTAAGAGACAGTAGCTGCTGGCTTTGTGTAAGCTTGTGAGTTTATGTCTGGCAGGATGCCAACTCACCGCGTGCTGTGCTCACAAGCAAGCTCTTTATTATTGGCACAGTGTGTCATTCTTGGATTTAGTAATTTGCTCATGTCTCGGTTATCTTTGCTGGTGAAACAACACCTTAACAAAATAACAGGATCCTTTCTGTTCAAACTGTGCCCTCCAAACTGCTGTTGAATTGCAAATGGTGCAGCTTTGTGTTACAGGATGCACACCGAATTCACAGGTGCTGTTTCAGAGCTCACACATTCATAATGAGGGAACAACCTGCTATTCATGGGGGCTCAAAAGAGGAACTCAGAGTTTATTTATGTAATTGTTATGTTTGTCGTCTCAGAGGCAGACTAAGAGCCTCATGTGGTAAATTCTTAGAGCAGGAATCAAAGTCAGACTCACCAGCAGTGGCTTCTTCCTTTGCTCTCATGTTGTGTGAGGTGAAGATAGTGTGTCTGGTACATGCACTCTGTGTGTGGTGGGAGGTTTTCCTTAACTCCGTGTTGCTGGTGTTAGTGTCTCTACATTCGCATTCGCTTCATGGGCCATTAGGAGCCCTGGATGCAGAAGACAGTACAGTGCGGAGGCATAAGCGATGTCAACCCTGGTCTTATTGTTTTGCAAACCACTCTTCTGAAACAATATTTTCCTGGAAGAGTGAGTGGATCTAGCCTATATCTATGCATATCCAAGATGGCTGCCTCTCCAGTGTCTGCTCTCTGAAAACCCCAAGTCAACATATATTTTTTATTACTTTCAGTGCCCTTTGCTATTTATTCTTGCCCCTGATCTTTACCTTTTAGGTCTCGCGCCTAGCGTTGCAGTGCGCAGCACTGCTCGCGCAGCGCGAGACCTCTAGAAAGGGCTTCTGAAAACGACCCACACGCTCGTGCGTGTGGTTTTGTTTTCGGAAGCCCACATTGGCTGGAGCGTGCGTTTTTTTCATGGGGACGGCACGCGATTGGTCAAAGGCGGGCGCATGTCCCGCCTTTGCCTCGCCCATTCCCGACGGTGGCCAGAACGCGCAGCAGCGCGCGTTCGTCTGCTGCCGCGCTCCCTCCCCCCGCTCCTCTGTGGTGCGCGAGCAGTGCTTTGCAACCAAAGCCTTCCCAGTATGGAAGAAACACAATTTAAAGGCACTCCTGTATGAATAGCAGTTATGCACCTTGGTACTGGCGACTGTTCCCCATCCACACCTTCTCTGGGTATGTAGAGCTATCAATTTGCCCTGTTCCCAGCCCAGGTCTTACAATTACCTTTTCGATAATCTTGTCTTCCTCCTACTTGGAATCATACACTTGGAGTAAAAGCCCTGCTCCTCCACGAATCACAATGACAACGTGAAGGGTAATGTGATGACCCACATCGGTGCGTTGTTCCAGCACACCTGTGTCTCATCCTGTCACCCCCCCCCCCCCAATCAGCCCGGTTCTCACCTCCCATGTCCAGTCCAGGTTAACAGCACTCTACAGCAACCGGCTGCCCCGCAGAACACAATGTTTAAGCATGTGGGACTGTCGCCACTTGGATCTGCATCTACGTGCCATAGGTTCAGGACTGACAGTCGGTGTCCGAGGGCGCATCCGGTGGTCACAGGCCCCGAGCTCTGGTGCCAGGGTGCCTCAGTCTGGCTCTGAGGCGGAGCTGCCTTTCTCGATCAGCACTGAGGTTATATGCAGTCACAGACCGCACTGAGCTCCCGCCGATGAATATCAATGTCCCGCTGTAGACTCTGCCCGACAGCACACCGTGCTGGGGAAGGGGGAGGGGGCATGGAGTCCAGACCAGCCCCTTTAAAATAATGATCACGCACAGCGCCTCTGCTGCCAAAGTGCACTCCGGCGCTAGCGCTGGCAGAGCATGACTGGTGCTAGCAGTGTGTAGCACACTGGCGGAAAATACAGCAAGGAGGGGGAAGAGCGGTAAATGCATTATTTACCGAACAGCAACAGCAAGCGTGCCCCCGGAGGCCCCCAGGAACACACAATAGAGCTTTACTTTAAGCATTTCTCAGCCACTTCACGGCTGCAGAGGCGCTATAAGTGTGAAAACTCACATACTCAAGCTCGTCCTTCACACACCCGCAAATCACCTTTAAAAAAATAATCTAATGCGCTGTTCAATACCTTACACATGCTGTCACAGATGACATCACGCATTACATCATAGATGACATCACTTGTTTAACCACCAAGAGAGCCTGTCTCCACCACCCTCACACATAGCGCATGTCCCTTCACACAGACACGTCTCCTGTCTCCAACAAGCTGCGCCTGCCTGCCTTTGGCTCACACACAGAGTGCTCCCCTCTGGGCAGGCTTTAGGGCAGTCAGACGGGACTCTGCTCCATAAATCTGTCCCTGCCGCACACTCTGCCCCGAACCTGCCCAAGACGTGCGTCCCCCTAGGATCTGCGGTCTGCGGCTAACGCAACCCGCACACCACCCTTGCGCCTTACAATTATTCCTGTCCCATTCATGCGCTCTGTCCCATCCTTCACCAACTCCAGTCCTGCGATATGCCATTCATTCAACCCCAGTCCAGCATCACTCTATCCTAGTACCCAACTGTCCCAATCATTTACTGTCGCAGCCCTGCCTAGTACCACCACAGCCTCCTTCCCAGGACCCGCACTCTACCCCAGTCGTTCCTGCCCAGCATCCCATCCTGCACTCTACCCCCTGCCTGGGATCTGTCCCACTTCCCCCACACTGCCCACAGTGTCTTCCCTCGCCTCTACCCTAGCCTTGCTCTGTGCTCCTACTCATTGACTCTGTCCCATCAGTCACGATTCCCCAGTCTCAGTCTGTCCACAGTGCTGCCCCAACCCTGCCCTCTGACGTCAGCCCTTTACTCTGCCCCTAAGCAAGCCGCCCCTCCCTTTCATCCTTGACTCTGACCACAGTCCTGGACAGCCCTTCACGCTGCCCCGAACACGCCCCTGCCGTTACGCCTTCACTCTCTCTTGCCCACTCTCTGACAATAACTCTGGCCACAGACCTGCCCCAGCCCTGCCCCCTGACGTCAGCCCTTCACTCTGCCCCCAACCCTACCCTACCGATACCCCTTCATTCACCCGTGTCAATGCTTTCCTCTGCCCACAGTCGGTACTTGGCGAAGGTCCGTTTTGGCCCATGTCTTGCCCAAGAATATTTATTGCATTTTGGGTTGGTGCAGATATTACCAAAGGTCCCTGGAATTTGAAGGCTGGATTATCTAAAGGCAGAACTAACCGGCTGTGTTTTTTCTCACTTCAGCTATCACTATTACCACTAAATATCTCGGCCCTGGGTCACCGCTGGGTGAAACATGTGCTGAATTTTTGGGTGGAATTTAACAACTGGATTTTGCAATAGATGGGATATACAGCTTTCGCCAACTGGGCATTTCCTCGAAGTGCTCCCAGGGTGAACGCCCACTGCCCCCCGTGTCCCCTTCACCCACAAACAAGTTGCTGTTTTCCCGAAAAAAGACCTCTCTCAAGTCATTAGACTCGAGTTTATTTTTTGCCAAAACACTTCAATCTGCGCAGTTTTGATTTCAAAGTGGGTCGGTGAATGGCCTCCTTGTGGGAGCGGCGCTGCGCTGAGGCGTTTTTCGTGTTTTCTCTCTGCCTTTAGAAGCGGAATAAAGGTCTGGTAAACGCATTGGAGTGTTTTGCACAAGCACCTATTACATTACACAAGGTCAGATCCAGCGTATATTTTGTATGTATGTATTTATTTATTTACTTATGTTGGAAAGTGCATTGATAAACACTTATAAGGTCCCAAAGGCCACAGCAAATCAAAACACATATGTAACAAATACAATTCTAACAACATAAAATCACAACATATCACATACATACACTCAATGATACATAGCTATAATACAATACCATTAGCAAAGCAAATGGCTTTAACTTAAACAAAGGCGAGACCTAGTCTCCTCGACCGTAGCCATCATTTCTTGGGGCAGCGTTAGATTGAGGAAGAAGGATTTAGACAGATTTACTTTGAATCCTGCAGCCCTTTCAAAAAGGATGAGTTCAGCCTGGATAGCCGGCAGCGAAACCAGCGGGTCGGTAATGGGTAGCAGAACATCGTCCGCAAAAAGCTACATTTTATGTTCCTCTGTGCCGAACATGACCCCTCGGATGTCTGGATTCGCCCTTAACCGCGCTGCCAGTGGTTCGATACAGAGAGCGAAGAGCATAGGGGAGAGGAGGCAGCCCTGTCTCGTACCCCGCAAGATTTGAAAGAGTCTGAGGCTTCTCCATTTACCAGGACTCTGGATCTGGGGGAGTGGTAATTGGCCTGCACCATTCCTATAAAGGATTCGCTAAACCGAAATCAGTGTAGCATGCGGTTTAAGGACCAATCGACGCGGTCAAAGGCCTTCTCCGCATCGAGTGAGAGAAGGGCCGCCGGGATATGTTTTTTCTGCACTTTCTCGATCAAATGCAGTATCCTGCACAGGTTGTCATGGGTCTGCTGCCCCTTGATGGAGCCCGATTGGTCGGGGTGAATTAGAGCGGGTAGGACATTTTCTAGACGACTGGCCAGTATTTTGGAGAAGAGTTTAGCATCCAAATTCAGGAGGGCTATGGGCCAGTTTGAGGCACACATTTTGGGATCTTTCCCTGCCTTGGGGATTATAGTGATTAAAGCTTCGCCCATGGGACATACCAACTCAGAGGTGCCTCACCCGTACCCACTCAACACCTGCCCACAGACCATACCAAGTCACAGCACTGTCTCACCCGTACCCACTCACCACCTGCCCGTACTACATAGGTGCCTCACCCGTACCCACTCAACACCTGCCCACAGAACATACCAAGTCACAGCACTGTCTCACCCGTACCCACTCACCACCTGCCCGTACTACATAGCAACTCAAAGAGGTGCCTCACCTCTACTTTGAATTTTTACTGCTCTCTTCAGATACCTCTCTGGCTGCTCAGAGTCCCAGACATGTGAGTCACTCTGTGGCAGAAAGGTCAGAGGGCACATTGCCATAAGTGCTTCGGGACCCTGTCAGGCGTATGAAGCGCGGTGTAAATCGGTGTGAAAGACATCACGAGACCTAGTGACAAACAACTTGCGCCTAGACATATAAACTAAGCAACAGTGGCTATTTAAAAACACACACATGCACAGTCTAAGATGTAACGTGTATATGCTAGTATAGTAGTATGCCCTCGCTCTTCATACTACCACCAGCAAAAGAAGAAAGACGGAAGACGTGCATTTCTTTAAGAAACAATAACACCCGTTTACCTCTGAAATCAGGAGTTGCGTGATTTTTGCTGTATTGCAAGTAGCTGCTGGTGTAAAATATTTAATAGGACACACGATGGAATAATGAGACTGGGGGATGGGCGTTAGTCTTGGGCTGGTTGTTATAGTTACTTTGTGGCACTTAGTCTGCCTCGGAGCGCTACATTGACAGAAGATGACCGGGCGGGGAGGGGTAGACAGCATTTTACACTTTGTGGGGTAGATACCTCGTCCCTGGGGGCGCTTACGCTGTTCTGCGAACAGGGTTGCTCTCAGGGGTCCAGCCTCTCTGCATCAGCATCGTGCACTGGTAGGGGACCGCTTGAGCGGGTGTCCAGGTGGCCCCTGGGATCAGGGACCAAAGCGCCCCCTACACAGGGGGATTGACATAACTTGTACGCACAGTGTGTGCCTACACAGCAGCAGTTCTGCCGTCTATGGCGCCTTCAGACACAAGGCTTTTGATATAATGTGAAATACTGCCGTTTTATATGCTTTACTATGCTGTATTAACATGCTGCATTGTAAAAAATAACGTGTTTTGTATAGCGTTTCATAACGCGTTTGCTGTTTCTAAACAGTGTCCATGAAAGGTGTTAATATTATGTAACCACATGGCACTCGTACTTGTGGTACGCTTAAGCTTTGCTGCGCTATGTTTTATTATTCTGTAGTGTGCGATGCTGCGCCGTTATGGGGTTCTGTGTTGTGCTTTGCAAGGTCATGCTGCGTGTTATCCTGTGCTGCGTCTTGCACTGCTGTGTTTCTCCATGCTATTCTGCGCCATGTTCCACTGTACTGGGATTCTGGGAGCGTTATGCTATTCTTTGTCGTTATTTGCTATGCTGTGCCCCCAGTATTCCATACAGCACGTCACGTGCCCTTGTCACAGCACTTCAGTGTGCCTGGTGGAGGCCTGATGGGGTCTAAATCCGAGCACTGAGGAGCACATGGGAAGGTATGTAAAGGAGCCTCTATCTTCACAGATTCACAAGTGGATAGCAAGTGCACACACTTGTAGGCGTACACCTATGCACTGTGCTTCTACTCATTTTTGCACGTGTTCAAAAATGCAATTAGTGCAGAAAATGCATTGCAAATGTTTGTGAATATCCACAGTTACAATTTTGTCAACACTCGCTTTCCACCAAACCAGACATGTGACTGCAGCAAACCTGGCAACCTGATGCCTCTTCAACACTAGGAAATGGCACTTGTGCGGAGTATACTGTTGCATTATTATTAGCAACGCCAATAGCTCAAACTTTCAGTAATGCGAGACCTATTGCATTGTAAATGCTTGTTACATCAGGGTTTTCATGTGGATTTGGCCTTGAGGAAGGCTTGTGCTTTTTCAACCCTTATCCAGGGTGGTTTTGCTGCCTTGATCATGAACCCTATTTTTGGCTCTCAACTGCAATCAAGAACTATCAAGATTGCCAAGTAGTTTTCTTTAACCCTGTAGCTTTCTCCTTCTGAATAGAACCCTCTTAAGGAGCTACTTGACACCTTTCACATGCGTATTAAAATGGAGGGTGTCACCGTGGCTACTGGGAGGAGTCACCTTTTCCTCAGATAATCAGGAAATAAACTAAAGAGTCCTTATTCAAATCCAGTCTGTGACAAATTGCAATGCCAAAGACTCCTTTGTCCAATGTGTATGGTGAGTCCTGTTCAGGATTTAGCCCAGAGTTACTTCAGCTCTGGTTGGAGAATTCACCTTAAAAATAGGTAATGTTTCTAAAGTCTTCTGATATCCCAGTAATCTTTTTAGGTGCCCCTCATTTTTGGAGAATCCGGTTAGGTTAAGTGAATTTATAGATTCCTTAATGGTGCATTTTGCTTTTCGTCCTTCATGATTTACACAAAATTGAGTGTAGATAGTGTTCCTAATCAGATGTATTACTGGACCTGTCTTAGCTTGGGCTACTCCTTTGTTTATGATATCAGGCTCTTACATGGATAGTTATGATACATTTTTGTTGGCTATTAGGAGGATGCTTGAACATCCCAATTTGGATTATTCTGTAGAGGAATCTCTTTATGTGACTTTGTGTTAGGTGGGATTGATGTTTTGATGTATGTGACCTGTTTTGATAATTGGCAGCAGAAACTTCTCCATGAGAGAAGACTTAAATTACATTATTTCATCAATGATTGAGAGAGAAAATTACGAATAAGTTGGTCTATACTCGTGCACTTTAATTTTCTGAACATATTGATACTTTACTGTAAATTGAATACAAGTTATTGGAAAGATGTAAGTAAAGAAAGAAGCTTTGAGTTGGTCCTTATGGGTGTTTTAGAATACAACTCTCTCACAAAACTGCAAGCCATGTGGATTCTACTTCTCGAGTAGAACCTGTGCAAGTAGGTATAGTTAGAGGTCTATTAAGAGAGAATTACAAAGAACATCAGTGGAAAGCAGGAGTTCCATTAATATAGGGTGACAAAGAATATCAGCAGAAAGCTGGACTGTGTTTATATTGTGGTGATTCTGGACATGCGATCCATGCAAGTCCAATTTGTTTTCAGAGGTTTTTGAAAAAACATCTTGTATTTAAAAAAGAAAAAGGAGTAGGTGAATGATGGCTTTCTCACATTGGATCTTCAATAAATGACCTGACAGTAAATTATTCCTTTTATCAATTATCTTTGAAATGGAAGCTGGAAGAACCATTAATGTTCTTGTGCTGCTAGATAGTGGAACATGTAGAATGTTTATTGACTATGAGTTGAAAACAGCTTTCAGTAGCCCTTTTACAAATTTCGAGTATCGAATAATGATATTTAGGTTATGCAGTGCTCCTTCTGTTTTCCAAGGATTAATGGATTAAATAGTTTCAGATGTTCTAAATCATTTCCTACTGATCTACTTGGATGATATTCTGTTTTTTTTTAAAGATTCTTATTAAACCCCAAGAGCATGTTCTGAACTGCAGTCCAGGCTTCAACAGCATCAGTTGACCTGTAAACCAGAATATTGTGAATTTGAAAAAGAGGAGATTTAGGGGCCGATTCCGATTCGGGCCGGAAAACGTACCGACCGACTCGGTGCGGGAATTTATTCCGACCGACACGAACCGGCGCCGTCCGACCCGGGTAGTACGATGAAATGCATGTGAAACCCGACCGACTCGGACGGAATACAAAACGAACGACCGAGCCGGACGGAAACAAGCCATCCGGCCGGAAAAACACTCGAAACAAACCGACCGACACGCACCCGGATAGCGACCGAACGAAACGTACCCGCGAACTCCGACCCGCGTAGTACGATGCTATGCGTGCGAAACACGACCCACTCGCATGGAGCACAAGCCGTACGACCTACACGCACACAAAACCCAGCCGAATCAACCCAATACTCCGCGACCGACTCGTACGCCGCACATGAAACCAACCTGAAACACAGCGGGAACGAGTCGGACAACATCGCACCAGACAACAGCAGCGTCCGACTCGGACACAAGAACGACTCCTACATGCACCCAAAGCACCAAGGGAAAAAAGTAAAAAAAAATGGCCAAACAAGCTACCACAAAGCCAATAAATACTGGGGGTGAGGGAAAAATGGAACAAGGTCACACCCCCAACCCCACCTACATAAAGGCCACAAATCCCTACCATGATCCTTTGCAAATTCCACAGACCTGCCAGCAAACAACACCATCACACAGCAACCACAGACACACTCACAGCTCATACATCACACAAGCCACACACCATTACCACACTTACAAATAGCACCCTCACACACACCCAGCTAAACCTACACTCACACCCCCCACTTGCACACACACACACACACACATCAATCACCACCACCACCCATCACCATGCCCCCAAAGAAGAACCACAAGTTCCTAGATTGTGAATTGGAAGTCCTGGTAGACGAGATACTCAGGGTAGAGCCACAGTTGTTTGGTACATTGGTACAACAGACCCCCATGTCGCAGAAAACCAAGATGTGGGCGAGGATTGTCGACAGGGTGAATGCACAATCACCATGTTTGCGCACAAAGGAAGACATCCAGAACAGGTGGTATGATGTGCGCAGGAGGGTCCGGGACCTACTGAAAAAGGACTACATCATCAGCCAGCGCACCGGCAGTGGCCCTCCTGCAAAACCAATATACCTCAGGCCCTGGGAGGAGAAGGTGCGGGCCATCCTACCACCAGTGAGCGTATATGGACTAACAGACATCCCAGAGCCTGGTGAGTACACAACTTATATACACAATATGGTGTGACAATACACACACAGCACCCTCAAAGGGATAGGCAAACCATGCACCCTTACCAAATACACAGCAAACAAAACATACTCATCCCAAGATGTGAATGCCAGTCAGACAAACACAATACCTGCCATCTCATAGTGACATCTAACTGTGTCATGACATCTACAAACCTAACAACAAATACAGCAAGGCAGTGGCACAAATAGAACCAACAAACACTCCCAGATATATTGACATCACTAGAACACCACCTCACAGGGAAGATCACTGAAAGGAAGGAATTCTGTGTATGCTGGTAAAGTCAGTGTAGCCAATAGCATCAAGGGAGTTGGAGTCATAGATATTGCTCAGCCTCACAATTGGCCCATCAACACCACCCTGAACCATGCTTACATCACAGGGAGTGGAAAAGGACTCACAAGATGGCTGACACTGGGTACTGCTGGGGGGAGCACAAGGCCCTGCAGGCAACTGTGCAACAACCAACAGCAGGACACCACTGACTGATATCCTGAAAGACAACTTGCACTCCCTGCAATGGAAGCATGTTCCATGGTGGGATATCTGGCTGGATGGGAAGGAGGACTCACAGCACTGACCATAGTTACGAGCACCTCCCCTCACACACACCCCAACACTAACTCCACAGAACCCACCTGGGAGAATGCAATGCCTCACATTCTAACTCAAGATCCCACAAAGACCAACCAGCCGGGCTCATACTGTGTGAAGCACAGGGACACTCTTGGGACTGGTAGCCAAACAACCGCAAGGAGAACACTCTCAGCCAACCTGTCAGCACAGGCACCCCACCCCACAGGGAAGCAGAGTCAAAAGGAAGGAAGGATGGACATGCTGGGAAGGGGGGTGGAGGCAATAGCATGATGGGAGTGGTAGTCACAGATATTGCTCAGCCTCACAATTGGCCCATCAACACCACCCTGAACCATGCTCACATCACAGGGAGTGGAAAAGGACTCACAAGATGGCTGACACCACAGGGTACTGCTGGGGGGAACACAAGGCCCTGCAGGCAACTGTGCACCAACAAACAACACAACCACATTGTCAGCCATCTTGCCATTGCTCTCACACTCACACACACTGAAGTCCACTCAAAAGGAAGGAAGGATGGGCATGCTGGGAAGGGGGGTGGAGGCAATAGCATGATGGGAGTGACAGTCACAGATGTTGCTCAGCCTCACAATTGGCCCATCAACACCACCCTGAACCATGCCCACATCACAGGGAGTGGAAAAGGACTCACAAGATGGCTGACACTGGGTACTGCTGGAGGGAGCACAAGGCCCTGCAGGCAACTGTGCAACAACCAACAGCAGGACACCACTGACTGACATCCTGAAAGACAACTTGCACTCCCTGCAATGGAAGCATGTTCCATGGTGGGATATCTGGCTGGGAGGGAAGGAGGACTCACAGCACTGACCATAGTTACAAGCACCTCCCCTCACACACACCCCAACACTAACTCCACAGAACCCACCTGCGAGAATGCAATGCCTCGCATTCTAACTCAAGATCCCACAAAGACCAACCAGCCGGGCTCATACTGTGGGGAGCACAGGGACACTCTTGGGACTGGTAGCCAAACAACCGCAAGGAGAACACTCTCAGCCAACCTGTCAGCACAGGCACCCCACCCCACAGGGAAGCAGAGTCAAAAGGAAGGAAGGATGGGCATGCTGGGAAGGGGGGTGGAGGCAATAGCATGATGGGAGTGGTAGTCACAGACATTGCTCAGCGACACAATTGGCCCATCAACACCACCCTGAACCATGCTCACATCACAGGGAGTGGAAAAGGACTCACAAGATGGCTGACACTGGGTACTGCTGGGGGAGCACAAGGCCCTGCAGGCAACTGTGCAACAACCAACAGCAGGACACCACTGACTGACATCCTGAAAGACAACTTGCACTCCCTGCAATGGAAGCATGTTCCATGGTGGGATATTTGGGCTGGGGGAGAAGTCGGCCCGGATGGCAACCAAATACCACCAATGCTGGTCAGGCACACACCTCAACATTCACATTGACATGCCACAGGTTGGCAGGACAATGTGCTACACCAATATCACTCTCTGACTGTCATAACTGAGTAGAATGCAATGTCCAGGGCCGCATCCAGAGGTACAGTCACAACTGTCCGGTGTTTTAACAATTGATGCCTGTAGAAACATACCATACAATCTGTGTCTCTCCCCAAAACAGGTGAAGATGGGGACTCAGCAGCAGATGAGGAGGAGTCCCTGTCCCAGGCTCCGGGGAACACAGAGCTCACTGGTGTGGATCAGCCTCTGCACTCCTCGGATGGCGAACAACAAGCTGGACCCTCCGGTGCCAGTCATCATGCAGCACCAGCAGGACCAACATCTGCACCCCCTGCACCCACCCCTCCAACAACTGCCAACACACAGGCCACCCCTGCCAACACGGACACACCAAGGACCACAGGTGACAACAGCGCAGGGACCCAGGACCAAACTGGAGCCGCTGCCATCGAGCCCACTAACAACACCCAAGTGGGCACACGGTCACCTCTGCGTGGCACCGCAGGCCCTGCACGTGTTGCCAGGGGTGGTGGGAGGGGTGGTAGACACAGGTCGCTATTTGCAGAGGGGTCTGGACTGCGTGATGACCCACAACTGGCACGCATTGCAGATGCGTACCAGACCAGCACCGGAGAGGTCACCCAGGAAGTGGGGATCCTCAAGGACATACAACAGCAGCAGGCTGCCCATCATGCCCGCTTGGACTCCCACATGTCCCGTGTCGAGACACACATGTCTCGCATGGAGTCCAAGTGGGACACATTGCAAGAACTCCCAGCGGTGCATAGGGACATACTGACATGCCTCCGCCAGATCAGCACCAACATGGCCTCACCTCCCTGTGCGCCCACAACATCTGTTGCCACTACATCCGCAACTGCCACAGGGAGGGAGGAGGACTCTGGCGGAGAGTACCCTGCACTGCGGCAGCCTGCACCTGAGGGTCCCTCCCCCCAAGAAGAGGGGCCGTCCGAGGAGGCCAAACTGAGAGGCCGATGGCCAGCTACATCCCCCAGGAAGCCAACACCTGTTCTGGAACTTTTCCTCTGTGTGCAAACTGCACGCCCTGTCGATGGCAACCCAACTCGCCCACATGACATGGGGAGCTCTAGTTGTACAAATTCATCAGATGACTGTGGACTATACCCTGGACATTTCATCTACCAGGACTTCCAATTCACATGGGAACTTTGGATTCCAATTTCTATGTACAGCACCCACCATCCTGTGCACCATCCCCACACCTTTTGTAAATAAACTCACCAAAAAACCATATCTGCCTCTGTTGTGATTCCAACGTGGTCTCTGTCATGGAGATGGTGATCAGAAATATGACACTGTGCATGCTGACTGCTACAGCAAGTCCAACACCGTCATGGCAGTCATGGCGACGTGACACATATGAGGGAGACACACCACTAGGGCCACACAACACATACACACCAGGGCCATATGACTCATCCCCTACACTGATGTTGCCTGGAAATACAGTGCAATGCACAGACACCACACATATTCACAGTCTGTGTCAACTACAACACAGGTGCAGTAAGCAAATGTCACTCAGATGTGTGACTACGGACAACGCACACCCCAAAATGTAGAACAGGTTTATTACACATTTGCTACATGTTGTTTCCACTACAAATGCAAGCTAATCCCACCTGGCTGTTGCCACAAAGTCAAACAATGCAGAAGATAGAAAGTCCAGGGGTGTGTGGCACATCACCTGTAGGGGAACAACTGCTGCCACCTTGGAAGTTGAATCATTGATTCGGGGGATCCAAGTTGTTCTAACAACTCCAGCAGCACCCTGTGAAGGACAGACATGACACACACTCAAAAGCACAGAAGAACAGCACAGAACGGCAATACTCATGTCTAATACCTGTCACAAGTTAAATACACAAAAGCAAGTTAGCATGTCTACACTGTTGGCAAGTACAGACCACCTGCAAGGACACATCTCCGCACGCATCCAGTCAAGTTGCACATGGCCACACTCAAACAGCACCAGAGCACCACACACACATATCATGCAAATCAAATTCATTGATAGTACAACACTCTGGATACTCACATTCAGCTGAAGAAGTTGGTGATGAGCTGTGTGCGGACTTCCCCATCACCATCATCATCATCATCACTGGCATCGTGGCCCAGGCCTGGATCCTCCACAGGTGGCGGATGTTGGTCATCGTCATCCAGGATGAGAGGCAACTCCTTCCGCACTGCCAGGTTGTGGAGCATGCAGCAGACGATGATAATCTTGCACACCTTTGCTGGGGCATATGGGAGGGCGCCTCCTGTCTTGTCCAGGCAGCGGAAGCGGCTCTTCAGGAGACCAAAGGTCCGCTCAATCACCCTCCTGGTCCGGCCATGTGCCTCATTGTAGCGCATCTGGGCTGGTGTCACAGGGTTCCTGAGGGGTGTCAGCAACCACGGCATGTTGGGGTATCCCGAGTCACCTACAGACAGACAATTGCACATTAGCCAACATTGAAAAGTGTGCGGAAAGCAACATAGCACAACACACACAATGGTACAAAGTCAGTACACACCGACAAGCCAAGCACGCTGGTTCAGCATCTGTGACATCATCCTCGGGATGCGACTACTCCTCATCACGTAGGCATCGTGTGCAGAACCGGGGAAACGGGCACAAACATGTGTGATGGTCATGTTTGCAAGACATACCACCAGAGCATTGACAGAATGGTAATGTTTCCTGTTCCTGTATGCCTTCTCATGTGCCTGTGGTGGTACCAAAGCCACATGTGTCCCATCAATGGAGCCAATGACATGTGGCATCCTCCCCAGGGCATAGAAGTCACTCTTGACGTCAGTGAGTCGGTGACGTTGTGGGAAACAGATGTACTGGTTAAGGCATCTCAACATCGCCACCAAAACATCGCGTAGCACACGGCTGAACATAGTCTGTGACATACCACCAGTAGATGCCACAGTGTGTTGAAAGGTACCGGTGGCAAAGAAGTGTAGGGCTGCCATCACCTTCACCTTGGGGGTCAGCGCTGTCGGATACGGCCGGCCAGGCTGCAAATGTGGGTCCAACCGCACTGCCAAATCCTCAATCAGCTGCCTGGTGAAGCGGTACCGTCGGATGCTGTCACGTTCCACCATCGTTGCCAGGTCTGGGAATGGTCGATGGACAGCAGGAGCCCTGCAGTGCAGAGGTGAAGAAGTCAAGATTGTCAGTCACCCCACATATGTGCCATTCACCATACTGTAGTTCACATGCTACATCATCAGCAAACACTAGTACTTGATGTGTGTCTCGTTCTGTTTGGACATATATGGCACCCACATGGACATCATGTAACATCTCTGTTCAACATGTGTGGACAACAGGTCCCAGGGTGTGCTATGTGAAACCATTTGGCTGTGTCACAGTACCCATTTACTGCTCTCACATTCCACACACATACCACAGTGACGTCTGGACAGATGCGCCACAGGCATCTCAACTCATTGACAGGTAGATTCCCAGTGACACTGTCTTGCCACATGGACACTGGCATGACATGGCATATCATGTACACGTCAGAAAAATCAAACATGACTCCCACAGGTAGTGCCCCCTGTAGCCTCTGCAGGACAGACATGGACGTCTGTGACACACACACACAACATCTAAGTCCATGCACAAACAACGTGGATGTGGAGACCGTATCCCATTGTGCACATGGAGTCAGACATGTGAAACACAACATGCACACAGACTGCGGAGGGACATGACTATTGTGGCAATGGGCCACCCTGTGATGTACATGCTTTCCCACATGAGCCTTGGGGTATGTGACATGTCATACATATACACAACCTGGAAATGTGACCATGCAACATGCTCCAAAAATGAACAGTTGCACATCCCAGTGGTCATGTGCACGACACACAAAGGACCCTGTCCCCATTAACATGTGCACAGCCTGGGTGTGTCTGCCCCCAAGTGCCAGCCCCAAAACAACATGTACACACCCATACACAGATAAGGTCATGCTGCCACACATGCCTTAGATACAGTGTGGACTGGGTGTGGTGTAGTAGGTGTGCCCCAGAGTCCCTGGAAAGTATATGTGGCTGGCATAGGTTCACCATTGACCAGCATGGTGACACATGCGTGTGACCTGTACAGGGACGCGTTGTACAGCAATGGTCCGAACGGTGTGCCCGCTCGGACCATTGCATTGCATGTGGGCGGGTACGCGTTGCACAGCAATGGTCCGATCGGTGTGCCCGCTCGGACCATTGCATTGAATGTGAGCGGGTACGCGTTGTATCGCGGGTACGCGTTGTACAGCAATGGTCCGATCGGTGTGCCCGCTCGGACCATTGCATTGAATGTGAGCGGGTACGCGTTGTACAGCAATGGTCCGATCGGTGTGCCCGCTCGGACCATTGCATTGAATGTGAGCGGGTACGCGTTGTACAGCAATGGTCCGATCGGTGTGCCCGCTCGGACCATTGCATTGAATGTGAGCGGGTATGCGTTGTATCGCGGGTACGCGTTGTACAGCAATGGTCCGATCGGTGAGCCCGCTCGAACCATTGCATTGAATGTGAGCGGGTACGTGTTGTACAGCAATGGTCCGATCGGGGTGCCCGCTCGGACCATTGCATTGAATGTGAGCGGGTACGCGTTGTATCGCGGGTATGCGTTGTACAGCAATGGTCCGATCAGTGTGCACGCATTGGCTGGGGCCTGGCATGGCAACGGATGCGGTTTTTGAATATTCAACGAGTCTGATGCAGTGAATTCAGTTGGCCAGCCACAACAATGTTGCAAATTCATGGGTGTCATGAAGTTGAATTTTTGAAGGATGCTGTGGGCGTGTATTGGAGCTGCTATTCCATGGATTGGCCAGATTCAGAAGATGCTACCGACTTGGACCTATCACTTTGGACACATGGGACAGTATCTGCCTCTGCAGCACACATATAATGCTGGCTGTTCCCCTGAGAGCTCACTTGCCTGCACTACATGCTCCAGGACGACATCTGCCACTACACTGCTGCTGTCTCTGCATCCTCTGGCTGCTGCAATGGCACGTACTGTGGAGAGAGCCCCAGCCTTCACCCATGAGGAGAACCAGGCCCTGCTGGACAGCCTCCTTCCACAGTACAGCAAGCTGTATGGGACACCAGGGGAGCAGGTGAGTGTGCTGTCCACTGCCTCACTAATTGTGCATGTTGCCTGACTAGCAGGATTTACAGTGTGCACACCACTGGCTAGCATGCCCACTGAGTAGTTCGCACCCCCAAAGTGTGTAGTCACTTGCACTGAACAGGTACAGTGGAGTAACAGTGCATTCAAACAAGGTTCACTACCCATGCAATGATACCATGTAGTAACTGCTGGCAAACTGTCCATATCCCTCGTTGCACTGCCTGTGTACATCATATGCCCCTGTGTGATGCACGGATATGTTGCATGTGTAGTAATGGCCTTTTCACTTTCTCATCCTCACAGGTTGATGCCCATCGGAAGCAGGACATCTGGCTGGACATCGTCCGGGCAGTCCGATCCGTGGGGGTCTACAAGCGCCGGATCCGCAACTGCCAGAAGAGGTGGCAGGACCTTCGTGGCTGGACCCGGAGGATCGCAAGGGTCCAGCTGAAGCTGTCGCCTCCTCGCAGGAGGGGCGGACACCGGACCCTGACCCCCCACATGCTCCAGATCCTGCCGGTGATGTTCCCGGAGCTGGATGGGCAGCTGAAGGGCAGACAGCAGCAAGGAGGGGGTGAGTCTAAGACTGCACTGTGAACTCTGTCTAACATGCTATGTGCCCTCCTCTGGCCTGGTTAAACTTCCCCAGTACATCAGTCTTGTTGTCCAGTACCCATGTCCCTCTATTGTAACCTGGCCACTACCCATCTGATGCGCCAGTGTGCTCCTTACGCTCAGGATAATTGTGTCACTTGGGTACAGGGTCCTAGCATTTTGCTTTGCTCAAGATGGTGACCGATTTTGTTCCCGTGACATTGTGTTTGCCTTCATGTGTGGGTCAGTTGCTCACACAATGCCTGAGTCGTGCTATGTAGTCTGGGTGTAACTTTGATATGTGATCCACTTGCACATCTAATTCACCACATGTCCCTGGGGTATTTGCCACACCCCCATTCTGCGGGTGGGTAAATTGTCTGGGCCTCAGGAGTATGTATGTCAAGTGTGTCACACATGCTTAGCCACCTGCCCACTGACCAGGGCTCATCCCTCTTGCAGGTGGAGCCGGACAGTCATGCCTACTACAGGGCATACAATACACTCTGTACTCCCACTCCCGTGTATCATCTGACATGCTGTGCTCAGTGAAATGTTGCCTCAGGTGTCTGCCTCTGTGTCGTTGTGCTGTGACTACGTTGTCGTGACTCCTGTGATGTCCTTCGGTTAGGGGTCAGCATGCCATCTGCTATTGGACCATGTGAGACAAGACTTCTGTGACTCATAGGTGTTTGATCACTTGACTGTGCAGACAGGTGTATGAGACTGTGACTTTCAGGCAGCTGTTCATCATTCACAGCACACTGTGAGGTGCTCTGGTTCAGGGAGTAGTGTTTCATGTCTCCCATTTGTCCAAATGGTGTGCAGTGTACAAATACTGGTTCAGAGGATGTGGTTAGTGGGGGATGAACATTTGCACTTGTCAGTTACATTACTTGCCTTCCCCATGTCCTAGGATAGTGACACAGTGCAGACTGTTGTTTGCTGGCTAACATGGCCATGTGACTTGAGACAGTGATGTATGACTTTGCAGGCATGCCTGTGTCATGGCATTAAACTTCCTAAGGGTGATCCTGCAGGGTGGTGACATGTGCAACAGGCACCCCATTGTGGCATTGACTATCCGGACATGGGTGCTTCATGGGGTCTGGTGCTGGTATGCATCACATGCATTTCTTTTTAGGCTCAGGCTGTCCATTTATCCAGACACCTGCACTGACTCAGTGGCAAGAAATGTGAGGTGGGCATGTTCACATACTTCACCGTGTTCTCAGCAATGTCCAACTACTGTGTAGGTGGTGCATGTGTCCACACTGGGGTCTTACCATCAGACAGGCACCAGACAGATGGGTGCAAGGGCAGGTGGGGTGTCTGTTCCATGGCTGACCATCAGACTGACAATTGGCTTCTCCTAATCTGTGTGATGACTTTTGGCAATGTTCTACTAGTGATGCCAGGGCTTGCTCTGTGATGTGCTGTACTTACTGTGGTGTGTGCGGTCAGTGCAGGTGACTGATGTTTGTCTGTTTTCCTAATTGTTTGCAGATACATCCACAGCCACAGGAGGGGACAGCTCCACGGACCAGGAGGAGCAGCGGAGCCAGACTGGGTCAGCGTCCGACGAGTGGTCAGAGGGACCCAGTGGCACGGAGGGCGAGGGGAGCCACACCGAGGAGTCCTCAGCACCATCCACCTCAGCTGAGGACCACAGCAGCTCGGAGGATGACTCCCTTGTGGAGGCGGGTGTCAGCAGCCACCACACCCCAGCTACTCTGTCTGATCCCGCCGCCACCACCACCACCACCACCGCCCTCCCATTGGCTCCCATTCCTGAGGTCCGTGGAGGCTCCCGTGCTCGGTAGCGTGTCTCCTTCAAGCCAGGCACCGCACCCCCTGCCCCTGTGTCCCCTGCTGCCCTGAGTGAGGAGTCTGTGTACCTCCTTCGGCAGCTCCATGTAGGGCAGACAGCAATGCTGACTGTCCTCCATGCACACACCACACTGTTGACACAGCTGGTGTCGTTCAGGGAGGGCATCTCAACGGGTATGTCTGCCCTACAGAGGAGCAATAGGTCCATGGACTCCTCCCTGACGGCAGCAGTGTCCCTCCTCCAACAGTCCCTCACCCCTCCCACCTCTGCCCCATCCACACTTCCTACCACCCTAACTGTCCAAAGCACATGCACACCTGCACAATCACCCCAACACACAGACACGAGCAGCACACACACACCCAAAACCAAGGCAAGACGTGCACACAAGCATCCTCAGGGGACTGATTCCACACACACAGGGGATGGGGAACTGACACACACACAGGCAACCACAGTCACTCCGCAATCCTCAAGATCCTCTCCCTCCAAGACCCCTTCCCTTGCCTCACCTGCAACCCCACATACACAGCAGCTCTTCCTCTCTGACCTCGGCCTCTTCCCCTCCAATCCCGCTGATCCAGCATACCGGGGGAAGAGGAAGTCCACACACAGAGAGGAGAGTGCCCCTCGCCCCCGGACACCCTCCCCCAGGCGCAGGCAGAGTGAGACCCCCACCCGCAAGTCCCCTCGGACCCGGAAGAGCAAGACCCCGCCACCGCCCTGCAAGTCACCCACCCAGTCTCTCACCTCCATCCCCCAGGCCACCACTCCACAGGTTCCACCGCCACACCCTGCCCCAGGTTCCCCCACACACCGATACCGCATCCCCAAAGTGCTCAGGCCCTCCCCCCCTGCCACTTGCTCTTCCACCCCCAAACCAGATGCCCTGCCTGAATGTGCCACTGGTGTGGAGACCGTGTCCCCCCCCCTCTGTCCTGCCCAGCTCTTCTGCCCCCCCTTCCACTCCCTTGGAGTCATGCACTGCGGTGGAGTCCACAACAACCCCATCTGATACATTCAATTGAAGGTGCACCGAAAATTAAGTAGCACAATCTGGTGTTGGTTTGTTCTTCAACTTTTTATTCTTTATTTCATTTTCTTTGCGACAGACAGCCAACGCGTTTCGTTCCCACTTTACAGTGTGTGGAACTTCATCAGGGCTTAAATAAGATAAAATCAGAAGCGTAGTTTAGTGGATGACCATAGGGAATCCCAGGATTAATGGGTTTCCCGGTAGAACCGGCCACCTCAATAAGCGGATCGGTCGTCAGTTCCTTGGATTCTTGTGTTACACACAAGAATCCAAGGAACTGACGACCGGTCCGCTTATTAGGTTGCCGGTTCTACTTCGGGAAAACCCATTAATCCTGGGATTCCCTATGGTCATCCACTAAACTACGCTTCTGATTTTATCTTATTTAAGCCCTGATGAAGTTCCACACACTGTAAAGTGGGAACGAAACGCGTTGGCTGTCTGTCGCAAAAGAAAATGAAATAAAGAATAAAAAGTTGAAGAACAAACCAACACCAGATTGTGCTACTTAATTTTCGGTGCACCTTCAATTGAATGTATTATATGTTAATCTGTGAAACAGTGACACTGAAGGGTGACAAGTGTCGAAGTGTGCACGACAAAACATTACAAAAGAGGGGCACAGTTACTAGTGAGGTGCGATTTCTTTGGGTCCGTCATCCGATTCGCTTTTACTGTCAAAACAACCCCATCTGACTCGGGCACTGCATTGGGGACCCAGTCCACTCCATCTGCCCAGCCCACTGCAGTGGTTGCAGCACCAACACCATCGGACTTGAGCCCTGCGGTGGTGCCGGCCCCCCCTGAGTCAGACACATCCACTGCAGTTGCCGGAGGCACTCCTGCACCCACCTCACCTTCCCTGCCTCCTTCTGGCATCCCCTGATCCTGTCCCTGCGGTGCCTGGCCTGCCCCTCGTATGCCCCTCCAAGGGGGATGTCCCCTGTTGGTACCTGTGCAGGCAAGCAAGTTGTGACAAGTAGTCACACATCACCCTGTTGGGACTGTGTATTTGGACTGGACATTGGCCGTTGTTAACTTTGGACTTTTGATTTGAGCTGCACACTTGCTGAATAAAGCCTCTTTTTGTTTACTTTTGGTTAATCTTTGGTGGTACATGATGTAGATGTGTAGTATCATGCATTTGCTGTTGTAATTGTGTTCAGATCAGGTAAATGAAGTTTTGCTGTGATGGGCTCCATGTGGCCCATGGGATATGTGTCCTAATCTAGTCTGGATCTATAGCATCCCTTGCTGCAGTCTGAGGGTGTAATGTTAAGCATTTGACACAGGGATGTACGTTTAGCATTTGTATATTACCATCTTTGTCCTACACTGTTGCACATCTGTTGGGCTTACCACTGTCCAATGTTCCTAGTACCCAGACTGTGTGCCCGTCTCCACTGGACATGCAGTTTTGCACATCAATTTTGGAGGACTCATCTGTGTATACAGTACAACTGGATTGCCACGTGTTTTGGGTGTATGCAGATGACTGACGTGACACTCCCGTACCCAGGCTGATGTGAGCAGAGGCTTCTGTGTGTTGTAGTTGTTGACTCACTGACGGAGTGTCCTGCTGATATGTTTGAGTCGTGCACAGACAAGGTTTGGCACAGCGGAGCTTCCACAGGAGTGGAGTGCCCTCATGGCTGTGTGTAATCTGGTGACATTGCGTGTGCCCGTGTTGTGTGAGCATGTCTGTGCATGTTCCCTTCCCTTTTCCTACACAGGCTGTGTCCCTAGGGATGTTCCTGTTTGTGATGGTTGCAGAGTTGGTATGTGTTCATCCAGCATCTTGGACTTGGTTTCTCCGTGATGTGGTTGCATGGCAAACTGATGTTCATGAGGTTGTCATCCCAGGTTGTCTTTGTTGTCAGGGCTGGGGATGTGGGCAAACGCAGATGGGACACATTCAGGATTCCCCTCTGCACTTGTTGTTTACACAAGTAATGTGATTTTGAGTTTGTGGTACCTTTCTGTGATTGTGACGCGTTGTGTGTGTGACTGCTGCCACTCCTCAGGGTCAGAGCTGCAATGTTGGAAGTTGTGTACGTGTGTTCTTTGTGTCTCACCTTGGCTTCTTCGTTGGTGTGTGACTATGGCCAGGATCCCATTGTTTGTGGTGGATTTCACATCATGCGCATGTACGGCGTACTGTGCAGTGTGTCATACATAGACGAGTCATGTTGAGTGGGCATGTGTGATGGGTTTCTGCACCTTAGTTCCCCCACCACCCCTGGGATTGTCATGGGTGCATGTGCAATGTCACCAGTCCATGTGAGCTTCACTGCTGCACATTGTTGCAGATGAGGGTGTGTGGTGTTGAGTGTGCAAATGTGACTTGTTGCACGGCTAGACCACTACCTCCATATTGGCCTTGGCTGGCAGGCCCTGCTGATTGATTGGAGCTTGTGTAGGTGTGATGGTAGTTTGTAGCTGAGGACACATGGCTGTGGTTCACAGTGTGATCAACATCTACCTTTGTCATCACAGTGGAATTGTCATGCAGGCTAGTGTCTGCACAATGTGGGGTCCCTGGGGGTAGTGCTGTGGTGGGTGTGTCTCTTGCTGTGTTAGTTGCTGTTCCTACAAGCTTGTGTGACATGTGTAATTTGGGCTCCCTCTCATCTGACAATGCCAGATTTCCCACATAGGGGAATCCAATCCATGAGTTACTTGTGTGTGGCACTGTATACACATCTGTGTAATTGGGATTCAGGCCTCCTCATGTGTTGTGTGGTTGCCTGGGGACACTGGCACACACCCCCATCACCTGTTGTCTTTGATATGCAGTGTGAGTCTGCCTGTTTGTGTTAGTGCATTTGCATCACTGCATTGGCATTTCTGTAGTGTGACATTGGCTGTATGTTGTTTGGTGATTTTCCCCTGCTCTCCCTGGTACTCCTGGGTCATCAGTCAGCACAATGATCATGGTTTGTATGTCCCATTGCTGCCATGGTATGGTATTTGTTCACCTGACATCCACAGTCTCCATAGATTATATACATTTGTGTGTCCATAGGTGCAGATATGTGGGTCAGCATCATGATGGTCACTTCTGTCATTGTGGAATCGGCTGATTGTTGGCAATGTGGTCCCCCATGTGTGATGTTTGTATGCACATGGACAAAAGCGATGTTTCTGTGACACTGCACTGTTAGCCTCCCCCAATCTATGTTGCAATGGGACACAAGCAGTACTATGCCACAGATGTTTTAGTTGTTGTGTGACCAGGATTCATCCATTCAGTTTGTCTTTGGCAGCTTTTACCATGCCTACACTTACCTTATGATCACCGTGGTGATGGGGCTTTAGGCACCATTGCCACACTGATCAAAAGGTCCATCAGCCTTGGACCCCACACTTACCTTCTGGTGACTGTGGTGATGGGGCTTTAGGCCCCATTGCCACACTGATCAAAAGGTCCATCAGCCTTGGACCCCACACTTACCTTTTGGTGACTGTGGTGATGGGGCTTTAGGCCCCATTGCCACACTGATCATAAGAGCCATCAGCCTTGGACCCCACACTTACCTTTTGGTGACTGTGGTGATGGGGCTTTAGGCACCATTGCCACACTGATCAAAAGGTCCATCAGCCTTGGACCCCACACTTACCTTTTGGTGACTGTGGTGATGGGGCTTTAGGCCCCATTGCCACACTGATCAAAAGGTCCATCAGCCTTGGACCCCACACTTACCTTTTGGTGACTGTGGTGATGGGGCTTTAGGCCCCATTGCCACACTGACCAAAAGGTCCATCAGCCTTGGACCCCACACTTACCTTTTGGTGACTGTGGTGATGGGGCTTTAGGCCCCATTGCCACACTGACCAAAAGGTCCATCAGCCTTGGACCCCACACTTACCTTTTGGTGACTGTGCCACACTGATCAAAAGGTCCATCAGCCTTGGACCCCACACTTACCTTTTGGTGACTGTGGTGATGGGGCTTTAGGCCCCATTGCCACACTGACCAAAAGGTCCATCAGCCTTGGACCCCACACTTACCTTTTGGCGACTGTGGTGATGGGGATTTAGGCCCCATTGCCACACTGACCAAAAGGTCCATCAGCCTTGGACCCCACACTTACCTTTTGGTGACTGTGGTGATGGGGCTTTAGGCCCCATTGCCACAGTGGCCATTGTCAGCTTGTATTGTGGAGGCCACACACTTTTATGTGTGACACATGTGTTAGTGGGTCACATTGTATGTTCATTGTCATGTTTAGTGTTGTAGGCATTTGACATGGACTACACACGCTTGTCATGTTGTTTGGGTGGATGTAATTTTCTGTGATTCCTTATGTGGGAGTATGCTGGTTGTGTCATGCATTACCCGTCCTATGAGTAGGGGTGGTGGTAGTGGTAGGCATCCAGGCCCCCCTGAGTAGGGGTGGTGGTAGTGATAGGCATCCAGCCCCCCATGAGTGGGGATGGTGGTAGTGATAGGCATCCAGCCCCCCCATGAGTAGGGGTGGTGGTAGTGATAGGCATCCAGCCCCCCTGAGTAGGGGTGGTGGTAGTGATAGGCATCCAGCCCCCCCTGAGTAGGGGTGGTGGTAGTGATAGGCATCCAGCCCCCCCCCCTGAGTAGGGGTGGTGGTAGTGATAGGCATCCAGCCCCCCATGAGTGGGGGTGGTGGTAGTGATAGGCATCCAGCCCCCCCTGAGTAGGGGTGGTGGTAGTGATAGGCATCCAGCCCCCCCTGAGTAGGGGCGGTAGTAGTGATAGGCATCCAGCCCCCCATGAGTGGGGATGGTAGTGGTGATAGGCATCCAGCCCCCCCTGAGTAGGGGTGGTGGTAGTGATAGGCATCCAGCCCCCCATGAGTAGGGGGGGTGGTAGTGATAGGCATCCAGCCCCCCCTGAGTAGGGGTGGTAGTTGTGATAGGCATCCAGCCCCCCATGAGTGGGGATGGTAGTAGTGATAGACATCCAGCCCCCCATGAGTAGGGGTGGTGGTAGTGATAGGCATCCAGCCCCCCATGAGTGGGGATGGTAGTAGTGATAGGCATCCAGCCCCCCCTGAGTAGGGGTGGTGGTAGTGATAGGCATCCAGCCCCCCGGAGTAGGGGTGGTGGTAGTGATAGGCATCCAGCCCCCCCCTGAGTAGGGGTGGTGGTAGTGATAGGCATCCAGCCCCCCATGAGTGGGGATGGTAGTAGTGATAGGCATCCAGCCCCCCCTGAGTAGGGGTGGTGGTAGTGATAGGCATCCAGCCCCCCATGAGTGGGGATGGTGGTAGTGATAGGCATCCAGCCCCCCATGAGTGGGGATGGTAGTAGTGATAGGCATCCAGCCCCCCATGAGTGGGGGTGGTGGTAGTGATAGGCATCCAGCCCCCCCTGAGTAGGGGTGGTGGTAGTGATAGGCATCCAGCCCCCCCCTGAGTAGGGGTGGTAGTAGTGATAGGCATCCAGCCCCCCATGAGTGGGGATGGTAGTGGTGATAGGCATCCAGCCCCCCGAGTAGGGGTGGTGGTAGTGATAGGCATCCAGCCCCCTGAGTAGGGGTGGTAGTAGTGATAGGCATCCAGCCCCCCATGAGTGGGGATGGTAGTGGTGATAGGCATCCAGCCCCCCGAGTAGGGGTGGTGGTAGTGATAGGCATCCAGCCCCCTGAGTAGGGGTGGTGGTAGTGATAGGCATCCAGCCCCCCTGAGTAGGGGGGTAGTGATAGGCATCCAGCCCCCCTGAGTAGGGGTGGTAGTAGTGATAGGCATCCAGCCCCCTGAGTAGGGGTGGTGGTAGTGATAGGCATCCAGCCCCCTGAGTAGGGGTGGTAGTAGTGATAGGCATCCAGCCCCCTGAGTAGGGGTGGTGGTAGTGATAGGCATCCAGCCCCCCATGAGTAGGGGGTGGTAGTGATAGGCATCCAGCCCCCCTGAGTAGGGGTGGTAGTAGTGATAGGCATCCAGCCCCCCATGAGTGGGGATGGTAGTAGTGATAGGCATCCAGCCCCCGAGTAGGGGTGGTGGTAGTGATAGGCATCCAGCCCCCTGAGTAGGGGTGGTGGTAGTGATAGGCATCCAGCCCCCCCCTGAGTAGGGGTGGTGGTAGTGATAGGCATCCGGCCCCCCATGAGTGGGGGTGGTGGTAGTGATAGGCATCCAGCCCCCCTGAGTAGGGGTAGTGGTAGTGATAGGCATCCAGCCCCCCTGAGTAGGGGTGGTAGTAGTGATAGGCATCCAGCCCCCCATGAGTGGGGATGGTAGTGGTGATAGGCATCCAGCCCCCCCTGAGTAGGGGTGGTGGTAGTGATAGGCATCCAGCCCCCCCTGAGTAGGGGTGGTGGTAGTGATAGGCATCCAGCCCCCCCTGAGTAGGGGTGGTGGTAGTGATAGGCATCCAGCCCCCCATGAGTGGGGGTGGTGGTAGTGATAGGCATCCAGCCCCCCCCTGAGTAGGGGTGGTGGTAGTGATAGGCATCCAGCCCCCCCCCCTGAGTAAAGGTGGTAGTAGTGATAGGCATCCAGCCCCCCATGAGTGGGGATGGTAGTGGTGATAGGCATCCAGCCCCCTGAGTAGGGGTGGTGGTAGTGATAGGCATCCAGCCCCCTGAGTAGGGGTGGTGGTAGTGATAGGCATCCAGCCCCCCTGAGTAGGGGTGGTGGTAGTGATAGGCATCCAGCCCCCCTGAGTAGGGGTGGTGGTAGTGATAGGCATCCAGCCCCCATGAGTGGGGATGGTCGTGGTGATAGGCATCCAGGCCCCCCTGAGTAGGGGTGGTGGTGGTGGCAGGCATCCAGGACCCTATGGGTATGTAAGGCATTGGTGATGCCCATCCCACCCCTATGATTGTGCAGTTGCTAGTGTACGTCATTTGTGCATCCCTATGTGTGTGTGACATATTTTAGGTACGTGTAGTTAGTTTGTATTGTTGGTGTTTGACTTACCGTCTGCGCCGTACGCGTCCGAATCGGTCCCGGTAATAGATGTAGAGTATTGGTAGGACCTGCGTGATGGGATTCATGGTTGGTTCGTCTCGTTCGGGTTTCGCGTGTCTTCGACTCGTACTCGTCGCTGGCTTGTTCGTCTCTTAGCCGTGGATCGTTTAGTGACGCGAAACGGAGCTTATGTGCGGCTCTCCCGGATGCTGAAACGTGCCGGACGTAGCGATGGGTTCGGCGCGTACGGAAGACGCATCGTACTAGTCCGGCCGGAAGGTGCTGTGTATTTGGTTCCGTGCGACTCGATTCGGCGTTTACGGATCCGGCTCGGGCGGAGAAAAGGAGCTGGATTGGGTAAGTACGGCTGGGTCGGAATCTGGGCTGTTATGCGCATCGTACTTGTTCGTTCGGTAGAGTGTTCGAGTCGGTCGGGGAACACGCGTTCGGCTGGTATTTTTTCCGGACGAATACTGTTAGGTGCGCTTCCGTCCCGAATCGGAATCGGCCCCTTAGTGTCCTTGGATCTATTCTATTCTGGGATTTCTATGCATCATAAGAAAGTAGTATCTACTTTGGAATGGCCTTCTCACACCAGTCTTAAAGAAACACAAAGTTTGCTGGTTTTTGCAAATTGTATGTCCAATTTATTAGGAATTTTGCAGAGTTGAGTAGTGCTACTACTCAAGCTCTGGAGAAAGAAAAGTCTGAAGGATTTTTCACTAGGATGCCCAAGCTTAGATTAGGGGTGGGCAGAATTCACGGTGGAATTCTGCGGTGTTACATGAAAACTCCACAAGATTCCTCGGCGGTTCGTGAATGGGAGGAAATAGGCATGTCATGCTGCTTGCGCTGTGATTTAGCACCAGGAGCATGTGCCACTCTGAAAAATCATCGTGAACGGCACCATGCGGCGCGCAAGAGGGTGCTGCTTCTTGAGTTGATTTTGCTTCTACTCGAATAGATTTTCTACTCGAGCGGCAGCTTTCTGGCCCACGACCGCCTGCGTTGGAGAAATATTCACGGGGTGCCCTCCTAGCAACCAAAAATCACACTAGGGAATGCCAAATCTTGCTCTCGAACTTACCGTTAGTGAGCCGTGTGTGAGAAAAAAATCCACTACACGGCGGTTGGTGGAATTTGGTCAGAACTCTGCGTTACAAGCGTAATACAGAGTGGCCAAAATTTCGCCAACTCTGCCATCGGAGCAGAATGTATCGCCCACCACTAGCTCAGATAACCTTTTGGTGTGCTTCAGAGCGTGTTTACTCAATCTCCATTTTTGTATCTTTTTGATACTTCTAAGAAGTTCATTATTGAGACAGATGTCTCAGAAAGAGCTGTGGGGCTGTACTGTTGCAACCACAGCAAAATGATGGAATAGAAGACACTGTTTTGTCCTGCCAGAAGGTGAACACAATTATTCAGCCCTGGAAAGAGAATTATTAGCCATGAAGATCGCTTGTGCTTGAATGGAGACATTTATTGATGAGCACTAAATAACCTAATAATAATTTCTAAATCTGCAATGTAACAATAGTAGTAAAGCGAGATTGGCATTTTTCTTTGATGTGTATCAGGCTATCTGTTTGTGATAACCTATATTCCTGGTTCTAAGAATGTATTGGCTGATTCCTTGTTACGTCATTACTCAGAATCTGTGTTTACTTTTGATCAGCCATAATACCTTCTCATTGTGTGATTGGAATTAATCTGTGTTTTTGGAAAAGTTTAAGGAAGCTGAAGAACAAATGAATTCTACGAAGCTGGAGGATCTTCATGTGAAAACTCCATTGACATGACATACGAATTGTATTTGAGTCAACAAGTTATTTTTAACCCTACTAAGGAATTACAAAAGGATATAATGCAAATTTGTCATGCTTCAGTTCATAGAGGAGCTAAGACTACATAAAGTCTTGTTTTTTAATCTTTTTAGTAGCCTAAAATCCATTCTGATAATCGATTTCTTTTTCCATTTGTGCTCAAAACAAATCAATACATTCTAAATCTTTTGACATCTGCAGCCCTTACCAGTGGCACCTGCACCATGGCTTGCCATCTGTATTGCCTTGAAAAGGCTTGATTCATGCTCGTAAAGGGTGCAGCTACCCCCATATCTATCCAATTCTATCACAAATAATAGCACAGTGCCCCAACGCTCTTCCATCAGCCTCACCCTATATAATATATATCTTCGTCCTCTAGCTTCCCTGGTCTGTTCATTTAATTTTGAGATAATATCTCATGCTTATGACATGCAAATTATTGTGTCTTTTTCACAAGATCAAAGGCAAACTTACTCCATCTTCAGAGCCTGTATAAGTACACTGGCCACATGCATGCAGTCTAACTGCCTGAAGTTGAACAGGAATAAAACGGAGGTACTTCTATTTGGTCATCACACTATCCCATGGTCACCACTCTGGGCTGCAGAGCTGGCCTCCACTCTCTGCCCAGTAAACTCGGCAAATAATCTTGACTTTCTGATGGACAACCAACTTAATTTCAAGAATCAGGTAAATAAGGTGTCTGGTACTTACTTCTCCATACTTTGTATGCTCAAAAATGTCTTCCTTTTCTCCCTGATTTCGTATGGCACACCATTGTCTACGCCCTCATAATGTCACATTTGGACTACAGCAATGCACCTTATTTGGGACTACCATAGTATACAGTCATCTTAGAAATTTCCACTCCCACCCTACCAAGAAGCAAGCTGCCTTCAAAGCCCTTTGCCTTGCCCACAGACCAATAAACAACTATGAAACTCTACATTTAAGAAGCTTCTTTAATCTCTATTGGCCATCACGCTACCTTCGATCCTTGTCTCAAAGATTGCTTCAGATACCTACCATTTGTAGGGTACGCTCCTTTTCGTACCGGAAAGCAACCCTTTAGAATAAGCTTCAGGTGGACCTCAATCTCTCTAATTATCTTATGTTTCACAAGAAATGAAAGATCTGGATGTTCTAGCCTTCTAGCCCATTGCCACACTTGGCCCTTTCTAGAGGGTAACACCAAACATTTAGCCTTTCTCCTCCCCTTTTTGCTGAATTCATTTTTGTTGGTTTTAGGACTCTGGGCACTTTACCACTGCTAACCAGTGCTAAAGTGCATATGCTCTCTCCCTAAAACATGGTAACATTGGTATATCCACAATTGGCATAGTCTCTAGTAAAGTGTACTACATGTGCCCATGGCCTGTAAATTAAATGCTACTAGTGGGTCTGCTGCACTGATTGTGCCACCCACTTAAGTAGCCCTTTAAACATGTCTCAGGCCTGCCAGTACAGAGACTGTGTGTGCAGTTTTAAACTGCCATTTCAACCTGGCAAGTTAACCCTCGTGCCAGGCCCAAACCTTTCTTTTTAATACATATAAGTCACTCCTAAGGTAGGCCCTGGACAGCCCCAAGGGCAGGGTGCAGTGCTTTTAAAACATTAGACATGTACTTTTAAGTTTTACATGTCCAGGTAGTGAAAAACTCATAAATTCATTTTTTTACTACTGCAAGGCCTATCTCTCCCATAGGTTAACATTGGGTCTACCTTATTATATTTTATACATTTAATTTCCAATTGGGTAAATATAGATATTTCAAGTTAGGTGTCTCTGTACTCACAATTTAAAATCACAACTTTTTGTAAATTTGGATTTTAAGTTCTAAGTCTGAAAATGCCACTTTTAGAAAATTGTCATTTTTTTACTGTTACCATTCTGTGAATCCACCTGTCTCGGAATACACGTCTGGGGTGGGTGACAGTTGGGCTTTGTGCATTCCCTCTAGACAGCCACACACAAAGAGAGCTTAGGTATGCCTGATGGGCCATTCACATCCTGATGGGCCATCACCAGGCTGATGGACATTCTGGGCAGGATGTGAGGGAGGAGCTGACACGTGTACCTGAATAGGGCTGTGCCTGTCCCTAAACAAAACGCTGCATACCCCTCTGTAGTGAGTCTGGAGCCGGGGCAGGAAGGGCAGAGACCTTGTGCACTTCAAAGCCTCTATTTGAAGTCTCCCCCATTTCAAAGGCACAACTGGGTATAAGTACAGGGTATAAGTAACTCAGTACACTTCAGGACCTGAGGACATTCTGCCAGGAAGACGGACTGATGTGCTGCTGAAAGAACTGTCACTCTGCTGGACTCTGCTGGACTTTGCTGGACTCCTACCTTGCTGTGCCTGCCCTCCTGCCTGCTGCCCTCCTTGTCTGGGAGGGAGAAGGACTAGACCTACATCTCTATATCCCCAAAGTCAAAGTGACTCCAAGGGCTTGCTGGCTTGCCTCCTGTTCTGAAGTCTCAGGGACATCAAAGACTTCCAACAACCCTGCTACAGACTCTGGACTCTGCCAACTGTGAAGTTAAGTTAAGCCTGACTACTCTGTGCCAAGCTACCAGAGGGTAAGCACAGGTTAATTTAGGGTGTGTATCTGTCTTGACCAGAATATGATTGTGGTCCCTACTTGGATAGGGTGCATACCTCTGCCAACTAAAGACCCAATTTCTAAAACCCATCAGCTGTGATTTCACCCTACTTCCCTTCCTTTTAGCACCAGGACCCCATTTTGGGGTAATCGCATGCTGTATGAATTTAGAGCTAAATAATTAACTAAATAAATATTGCCTTTATTATCATTTGCCTTCAGAAGGTTTTTGAGTTATCTTGGTTACAGTTGAAATGTTTTCCAAAAATGGCTCATCAGAAGGCTTTGAGTTATCACAATTGCCGTTGATACTTTTTCAAAAATTGCCAGTTTTCCCCTATGCCCTAAGTTACCCTCAGCTGAAGAAATAGCTCAATTTATTTTGATTGACATTTTTCATCTTCATTCCAGTGGGCAAACAGAATGCACTAAGTAAAGTTTGGATCCATATTTATGATCTTAGTGCCATTTAGATTATTTGGTGTCCTGCTTGCCAACAGCTGAACATTCTTATAACAACGCAACAGATTACACTAACAAGATGCCACCATTTTTCTGTTTGCAAGGTTTTCATCCAAGGATTTTTCTTTCATCACCTCATGTGTATCCTTTGGTTCCAGTAGCTACTTATTACATGAAAAATTCACAGAAAGAAAGATATTTAGTTACTGAATCTAGGGCTAAGATGAAAGAAAATGCAGATAAGAACCTGTCAGGCCATGCTCCATGCTACCTGATGTGTCTTCCATGTTACATGCTACAGTGCCTGATGTATCTTCTCCTCTCCTGGCTATATAAAACTAGAAATGTGCATAGTTTTGGGCCTGGTAGAGTATGAGGGCCTACAGGTTTTATTTCAGGGCTATCACTGGGGCTCCGACTCTCGCAAGAATCCAAAATCTTGCAGGAGTAGCAGCTATCTTAGGCTCCACTGACTATTTAAGGCATGACCATGCTTGATAGCCCCACTTGTTATTGAGGATTTTCAGGTGGAAGAACTTCTCTTCAGTCACTGCTGCATCTGCCTCTAGGCTCGCGTCCCTGTTCAGTTTCCAGCGTAGAATGGGGATGTTGGTGGCACCAGTGGCGTAGCATGGGCTGGGCCACAGGGGCAGTTCCCCTGAGCGCACAATACTCAGGTGCATTCTTAGAGGTGTAAAATCTTAATTAGGGTGCAAAATTTTCAACGAACAGTAGAAGGATATTTGCATTGTCCCGGGCGCTGGCAACCCATGCTACGCCGCTGGATGGCACGATTCTTCCATTCCTGCTCCTTACTGCATGCAACCAGTCCATGGTACCAAAAAGAAACAAGCATTGGCATAGCCAATAGGTCTCGCCTTTGGGACCTTATAAGTGTTTAGCCATGCAACAGTTGTTGTTGCACCAAGGATATTGTGCTGCATAACTAAATACTTATAAGGTCCCAAAAGCGAGACCTATTGGCTATGCCAATGCTTGTTTAAACTATCTCCCAGCTCACCTATGGCCAACTAGTGGGAACATTCAACCAAGCAGACAATACTACAAAGGGGTTATAGCACATCCTGCGTCTAGGTTTTCAGTGAGGCAGACGCAAAGTGCAGATTTAGCTAAATGGGCACTAAATGAAAGAGATCCAGAGAGTTATGCTCACAGAAATACATTTGGACTAAGTGACACTCTTGCCATGCAGATGTCTCTTAGGGAGATGTAGCTGGAAGTCACATATGCAGCATTGGTTCTGCCTGAGCAAGTGAAAGCACGTACGGCTCAGAATGAGAAAGATCCCGGGGTGCAAGGACTCTCCTAGCCGAAGTGATAGGCACTAAAAGATTCGTTTTCAAACTCAATATACTTTAAAAATCAAACTGGAAAAAGGTATGGCTTAAAGAAAAGGTTTTCTAAAATGGCCAATGTGCTAGAAAGGGTGTGGTTCCTTTACTGATGGAACACGCACAACACTGTGTAAGGATTTACACTTTTCTGTTAGCCACTCAAGCCTATCTAATCACTTGCATACAATTCATAATCAGAGAAATTACAATTCTACTATTCTTCAGTCACTCCTGCGTCAAGACCAGTGTTTTATAAATCACGCTACACCTAGACAAAGAGTGCCTAGAACTATAGTCAGCAATTCTCTTCCACAATTTAATCACAGCATTCCGTACGTTATTTTCAGTAATAAACAGCTTTTATCTTGTCGGCTGTAAGTAGATATTGAATTCAATGCCTGAACAGCCTCAGACCGAAGCGAAGTGTTGCAGCAAAATCTAGGTAAACTGCAGAACTGGAAAAAAGCTTTATCTAAATTTCTTTCGCATGCCTACCAACCGGAGTAGTTTTTTTTTTTTTGTTTAATTTATTTTTATTGGCATTTAGTCATATACAGAGTACATTGTTACATAGTAAGTCAATGTATATTACTCATTTTAGTTCCAGTTACATCATAGTCAATCTAAGCTGTATACATCCATTTGTTTTCATCCTTCCCAACCGGAGTAGTTGTTGGCTTCAGGGGTTAATTTCAGTGTCTATGAACCACTGTTATACCGTAATCTGGTAGTCATTTTGAGGCACAGGCGTGACCTTTAAACTGGATATGGCCAGGTTTAAAAATTGGAGTTTAATATCAACAACTGGAGTGGGTGGCTTTGTTAAGGGGTACCCTTACCCCTCCCCCCGAAA
Source organism: Calotriton arnoldi (assembly GCA_963921515.1). NCBI lineage: Eukaryota > Metazoa > Chordata > Amphibia > Caudata > Salamandridae > Calotriton > Calotriton arnoldi. The sequence goes on from CAWUFW010017578.1 coordinate 234,289, forward strand.
ATATACTTCAGGAAATTAGGGAAAAGGAAAGAAAAGTGTCATTCAGGAACTTGTATGCTCTTCTCATCCAACTGAGCTCTCACTCGTGGTCCAGAAGAAGCATAGATAGTGGCTTGCTACCCGTTTGTTGAAAGCATGCCGCCACTTCACCAGAAGAGTGAATCACAGTACAAATGCAAAGAGTGCACTGCATTTGAATCCAGAGAATACTCTCCTTGCACCACTACAATGGAGGGGAGGGAGCAAAGTGTCTTAGAGGTCTGCCAAGCAGACCTAATTCTGTTCCAGAACCAAAGCCTAGCATGTTGATAGCATAGGTGAGAGATACATTTGCTAACTCTTATTGAGGTAATTACCTAGACATTATTGCTGAATTTAGTAATACACATTTTTTCTATAGATCCAGTGCGTGTGCTCTATCTTTGGCTACTTGGCTTAAACCAATGGTATAAATAAACCCTCTAGTGTATTGGTAGCTAAAATCTAAGCTGGGGAGTGTGCATGAGCAGCAGATAGCAGAAGTGGGGTTAGAGGCTGGCATGCCAACAAAACAAACTTGTCAAGAACTAAACTAGCATCTCACATTGAGGGAGTCAGATTGCAAAGGATTTGGATGCTGTCTCTATAGAACGCCAAAGGCTGACGTGATCAGCCTAATAAGCCATGACACTGATGCACCGTGATGGTGCTAGCATTGGATTACTTGTACACTCGAATACACATACCTATATCTCCCGAGGTCAGTGGACTCACCGATCTCCTCCCTGCGACAGGGAACCTTACATTCCTTTGAGTCAGAATGCTGTAGAAGTCTGTAATACCAACATGTTAGATTTTGGGGACAGAGTGGAAGTGGAGGGGCGGGAAGGGGGTCGGGATAGAGCAGTATCTGTTTGTGTAAAGAGTGAACGGAGTCCACGGAGGATCAATAGTTTTTTAAAAGATGGTAGTTTGCAGGTTGAATTCATCCTCAATGGATGTGTCACCTGCATGTTCTTTGTTCCGGAATTCCTTCGCCAAAATTGTAGCATTCTGGTGGCCTGAGGAAGGCCCTGGATTTTTATCATGCTCTCTGTAATGTGCAAGGGACATGTTGTAAGTGAGTGCACGTTTGAAGATCGATTGATGCATGCAGATAACCGTGTATAAACATTATTCAAATTAGGTTCTTGTACAAAGGGATTAATAAGTGGACAGCAAAATTTCAAGACCTACAAACATAAATTTGATGAATGGCAGCTATACACCACAGAGAAAACTTTGCATTAACAGTAGTGGAGATGGCACCGTTATTGACCTGCAAAAACATCACTTTGCTACTTGTCATCTACCCCGAAAACAGTGCTCGGCACAGCTGAGATATATTAAAGTTGCCAAATGCACCCGTCAAAGCCATAGACAGGTAAAAGGGGCACAGCTCAGCCTCTCAGCACTGATGCAGAAGCCAGAAATGCACAGTGCTACCTCCAAAGCCTACCAGGTAGCAGGGAAATAGTTTCCTTCTGCCAGCCAACAAACATCTGGAGTTCAGGGGCAGTCAACTCCAAATCAGATGGGAGCACAGCCACCACTTACCTTCCTCTACATAAAGAGAAGGGTTGCTGCTAAAACATCCACTGCATGCAGTAAATACAGTTCGCCCACGAATTGATGAGAAATGCATTAGAGATTAAATGCTACAAACACAAAAAACATAAGACTATGGGGCCGATTCCGATGTCGGACGGACTCAGGTCCGGCCGACATCGGTCCGGAGCCGTAACTGACCGACCTGCTGTCGTCGGTTACGGCCCAGGCAGTACGATGCGACCGAACCCTGTTCGGTCGCACTCGTATCTCCCACAATGGGAGCATGCATTCCGGACGGAATGCATGCTGACATTGGAGAAAGCAGGGGTGCAGTTCAACCCTGCACCCTGTGGCCGGCACCCCAAGGTGCCTGCCACCGGGTGCAGGGTTCAACAGAGGGGCACCATAGGTGCCTCCAGGCCGCCATTCGGTGACCTTGCACCCATGGGGGTCCCACTGTGGGCCCCCAAAGACAGTGACCGACTGCCTTTTCGTGCCGGAAAGACCGTCACGAAAAGGCAGTGAAAAACTGCCATCGTACTCCCTCGGTCGCAAAGAGGCAGCCGGGGGAGTTCAGAGGGATTTCCGGATGGCTGACGGGCTCTCCGAACCCGTCGTGAGCCATCCGGAAATCCGAGTCGGATTCTTTTCCGACCGAGCCCATCGGAATGGCTCGGTCGGAAAGGAATCCGAGCGGCACGTTCCGATTCAGTCGGAAGGGCTCCGACCATCGTTCGGTGCCCTTCCGGCCGAAATCGGAATCGGCCCCTATGTATGCTCTCTCTCTCCCATGCACACAAATGGCAGGCAGAACCAAACACGCATTCACAGTAGCAGGAGGGAGCAAACACAGGGCACACAGAAAGCACACTCAAATGGAGAATGGAATTATAAAAAATAAAAAAACACCCCCATATAATTTCAGTTTGGGGCCCATCTACCGGAGGACCTGATAATCACACCCAATCTGCTTTTCTTATGGGAAAAGTAGTTTATCAATTCATATCTTACTTTAAAGAATGAGCTTTCAAGCTAGAAATCTGTGCACACTCACCTCACCGTAAAGTATTCACAATCCAGTCAAAGAGGGACTTAATACAACTGCCCTCTTCGGTCAACTAACACTCTTCAGTAAGCAACCCACAAGCACAACATTACACGTCAACTTTTTAAAGAGCCTTGTAATTCAATCGAATGAATTACTCCTATAATCTCAAAAGGGTGCTTGTTCATGACTTTAGCTCTTAAGTGGCTTTAAGCAACATTTATGGGGTGTCTGATGTGGGTCGATATCAAACATTCAGGATAACCAGAGACTAACTAAAACAGTCCCAATTAGGGCAATTATATATAAAATGATCTTATTAGGTACTTTAATCTCTTAGTCGCCGGTTGGGTGTGCAACTCGAATGCTTGCTAGTGAAGCAATCAATCATTCAACCTGTTATAGTTTCAGACTCTGGCATAATTCCACTACACACTATTCCTGCAGACATCTTGCAGGAGTAGCTACTTGATGCGTGAAAGGTTACAGGCCGATTATTTTAGGATGGGAGGATCTACAAATCTTCGAATCTACATCAAGAAAATACTACTCACGCAGTGTGGGTATCAAAAGCTCTCTCCCACTTAGGAAATCCTTCAGTCCGTGCGATATTGGATCCGAGAAATATTGTCAAGAAGACGCACTTGTTAAATAATTATGAAAATTACATATTATTGTTTTGCTCTTTTCAGTCCGGACTCGTAAGCTTTCACTTTCGTTTTAAGTCATACGAAAGTGCAATACCTCCAAGAAGGACTTGAAAATCCCGTCTGTCTTATAAAATGCTTCCACTAGAACTCGCCGAGTTTTCCGCATCACCCACTAAAGCTCGCCTTTAAGTGGGCCGGGTCTCACCGGTGCTGAGCACCGGCAGTTTTTTAAACGGGGCCTCGAAACGGGTCTCTATCGGGCTCTGTTTTGTGCCCTGGCACAGGCGGTCCGTTTTTTCCGGACTGCAGTGACAGCAGGCACATCGATTTGCGTGTGCTCACTTCCCATTAGTGGAGAAGTTACGGCATGCTGTCATGCCAGGTGAGCCTTGTAGGGGAAGGGAAATCCTTTAAAGAGAGTCATTTTCTCTCTGGATTTCCCTTCCTTTTTGGAAATTCAGGAGCAGCAACATTGTCCTGGCATCACCAGGGCTTTAAGTGGAAGCTTTTTCAATATTATATACAAGCCATAGTTGCTGCTTATTTATTTTATGCAACTAACAACCATTGACAAAGCCAATAGTCCTGACTTGTTGTAGGTATGATGTTACTTGTTGTATCATATATCTGAAAGCAATGACAGAAACAGAAAAATACAAGTTGGGCGGCACACTATGCTAAGCACAGATTTTGGGCTTCGTGTTTTTAAGTCACGCCCTTAATTACATTGGCCACGCGCCTTTGAGAGATCCCCCAGTTTTTTCATCCCACTTAAAGCCCTGCGACTAAAGTATACAAATGATATGCAGCTTCACAAATTAGTCAACAACGCCAATTATAAGAAAGGGCGATGCCTCAACTCTATCCACTTCCAACTCAACCCCCCATCGCTAGGCAAGTTAAACCGGTTCCCAATGTAGACAAGAGACCACATTCAAAATCTTCATCTGCTACTTGTCTCTCTGAGAAAGCCACAAAAAAAATGCAGAAGGTCAAGGAATCTCATATTTTACTATCGGATACATTTCACCATATTCAGCGCCCCGTTTTGACAAAAGGGGTGCAGGGAAACTTTCTGTCCGGCTGCTGATACTTTGTTATAAACAAACAAAGAAATTTTACATGAACAAAATTCCTTTCTTTCTCTCTCCTCATTTTTATTTAATTTTGTTGTTTTTTGGAATATCAGTGCATCGGCGCACCTTATCAAAAACAAAAGCAATTAAATGAATTTTAAAGCCGAAAGCAATTGCAAATGAGAAAACTACATTGCAAACCACAATTTTATAGCAATGCCAAACTGAAGACAAGCACTGGCAAAGTCAATAAGTTTAACGTTTAAGCATGTGCAACCCATTGTACTAAGGCGACGACAAAAGCATCAGAACAATAAATGCTGTACAAAAAAAGTGTTAACTTTACTTTCTATAGTATCCATTTTACAGATACTTTTATCAATGCTCACTTCCCAGGTGCTGCCTGGTAGATCGCCGAAACATTACAGATGTAAATAGTCCCTCATGCATTCCAGTGGACACAAAAGAACGCACCCAAACATCCAACAGAAAAAACTGTGATAATTAAATACTCCAGTCACTTAACACAAAAGGAGTTTGACAATATCGCACATCAATGGATGAAGGCTACAGAGCAAAAGAAACCAACAGCTTAAGGCCGATCGCCCAAAGCAAGTATATAATAACACGTTTGATATGAATAGCACTAACATGTCACACCAAAAAGACGTTCATTCCCTACCCAGTGACAACATACATATTTCTCAAATGGATAAAACAGCAATTCCAAAACCAGGCAAAAAAATCTGCACGTTTCAGGTTAAGTTCCACCCGACATTTTTTGGACATTAAATGACCCACAATACAGAAATCATCCAGTCATTTTTTATTTTTTTATTTAAGTTCTCTCAGTGTAAAAGGAGGCTGCCGTCATTCCCCCTCTTTGGGGAATCTGACACTTCAAATGGGAAAAGGCACACGAGGGTACTTTGCTACTTTCGGTGGATGTCTTGAATAGAGTGCTCCACATAAAGTAAATATCTTTCCATTTGAAATTATTTTTGTATTTTGTATTGTGGAGCACTCGACGCCAAAACAGAGGGGTGGATGAAACGCCTCTAGTTCATGAAGACGAAAGGAGATTTAATTGCGAGTAAATTTAGAATGAGGACGATACTGTGAGGATAGATTAGTGTTCTTACGTAATAAAATGACGGCTTTAAAAATAAATAGGATTGATAAGCCAATTGAATACCTTTGCAAGCCACCAAAGAATATATAAAAATGACTTTTAAAAAAAAGCCAGTGAAAATTTCAGGGAATGAGAACAATGTAAACTTGCAGGGACCTCTGCCCAGATTGACAGCATTTAGGACCACTTTTAGTGGAGCCACGAAGGACTGTAGATATATATAACTAAAACAAGTGAGAGTACACAAGATGCCAAGATCGAGCTTAACACAGAGGATACACTCAATGAAGTACACTCGAGGATCCAGCTGTGGGGAAAGGCTGCTTTCAGACAGCTGTAGGACATTCTTGAAAGGGAAGGTGCCAGGCTCCAGGGGAAAGTAAGAAATGCCATCACCCGAGTGCCTTCAGTACAATAGTCGGTTGCTACTCAGATCCCCCCCCCCATGTGTCACATGCGCATCTCCTGAGTCTGAGTGCCTTCAGTAAGTTAGTCGGCTGCTTCTCAGACCCACCCGCTAACCCGTATGTCACATGCGTCCACCTCGGTTGTCCCAAGCCTGGCTGCCTGGCATGTATGGCTCGCCCAGTCCCATTCCTGGTTGCATCAGCCGCAATCTGCTGAAGTTAGGTTGGGGATTGAAATTCAGAAGCACGCTACCCGTAGCCCAGCAGCGAAACCCGATATGCCCTCCCACTACATCCCCAACAATGCCTTGAGAGAATGCTAAAAACTGCATGACGGGAAACCGACTCCGCACAATAGCAGGTAAATGAAACCCGCATCCTGGCATGCTCTTGACCGGCCTCCTAAGCAAGGCACTGCGCACAGTGGTCTCCTACTGTCAGGCGCGAGTCACACGGCCACACTCCATCGCTTACTTCTTGCTGAGCTTGGTGTCTGCGTCCCCGGGATGCGCTTCCACTGCGTCCGCCATGTCTGCCACTGAGAACAAGCGCGCGCGCGCCTCGCGCTAAAAGTAAAAAAAACACAAATGGCGGCAAAAGTGAAAGCGTTTCCCTTGCGGGAGCGAGCAGCGCCAGGAGCGATAATTTCTAACACATGGCGCCAAAGCTCGCAAGGGAATCGCCAAACGTGCACGCGTTGTCATTGGTGAATAGACATAATATCGAATTGTAAATATCGAATTGCAGTAATATCGAAGTTGTAATATCGAATGTCAGATAATATCGAATACATGAATATCGTAATCAAAAATATCGTTTTTTTTTCTCTAAAAAATATCGAAGTATAAAATATCGAATAAGTAATATCGTCAGTAGATAATATCGAATTGTTAGTGTTGTAAAAAATATCGACCAAAAAATATAGAAAGTGTAAAATATCATTTTTTAGTTAATATTTAAATATTTTGTATTGCTATTAATTTTGTATTATTTTAATTGTTTTAATATTAGTTTGAAATTGTATAAAACATTTTTTTGTAACATGTTTTTGGAGCGGGATGTTTGGTTATTAGGGGATAAAAGTGGGGAGTATTTTAAAAATATTAGTGTAAATTTAGATATTAATTTAAACATTTTTGAAATTAGAAATTAATTTAAAAAACGAAATTTATATTAAAAATATAAAATATATGTTTTGTTTTAGGAGCGGGATGTTGGGTTATTAGGGGATAAGGGTGGGGAGTATTTTAAAAATATTAGTGTAAATTTAGATATTAATTTAAATTTATTTGAAATTAGAAATTATTTAAAAAAAGAAATTTATATTAAAAATTTAAAATATATGTTTTGTTTTAGGAGCGTGATTTTGGGTTATTAGGGGATAAGGGTGGGGAGTATTTTAAAAATATTAGTGTAAATTTAGATATTAATTTAAAAAAATGTGAAATTAGAAATTTAAAAAAAAACCGAAATTTATATTAAAAATATAAAATATATGTTTTGTTTTAGCAGTGGGATGTTGGGTTATTAAGGGATAAGGGTGGGGAGTTTTTTAAAAATATTAGTTTAAATTTAGCTAATAATTTAATATTTTGTAAATTAGAAATTAATTTAAAAAAAAGAAATTATATAAAAAATATGAAATAATTTTTTTTTTTTAGGAGCGGGATGTTGGGTTATTAGGGGATAAGGGTGGGTAGTGTATTAAAAATAAAATGAAAAATGAAAAAATTTAAAAGGATAAAATTTACATATTAATTAAATTCATTTAAAATTAGAAATTATTTACAAAAACGAAATTTAGAATAAAAATATAAAAAGTATGTTTTCTTTTAGGAGTGGGATGTTGCTTTAATAGGGGATAAAGGTGGTTAGTATTTTAAAAATATAAGTATAAAATTGATATATGAAATGAATATTTCGAATTTTGGAAATAATTAAAAATATGAAAATTAAATTTAAAATTTAAAAATTATTTTTTGTTTTTACAGTGGGATATTGTGTTATTAGGGGAGCAAGTTGGGCAGTGTTTTAAAATTAGTTATATGAATTGATATATTTAAATACAAAACTTTAAATAGAAAATTAAAAAAATTAGAAAGTGAAATTATAAAAAGGAAATATTTTTTTATTTTAGAAGTATGATGTTGTGTTATTAGGGGATAAGGGTGGGGAGTGTTATTTAAATATTATTTTAAAATTATTTATTAAATTGAAATTTAAAAAATTGAAATTAATTTGAAGAAATAAAGTTAATTAAAAATAGAAATTATAGGTTGTTTTTAGTACTGGGATGTTGGGTTATTAGGGGAAAATGGTGAGGTTGTTAACATTGTAAAACATATATATTTAGGGGCCGATTCCGATTCAGGCCGGAAATCTCTCCGACCGAGCCGGACCCGGAGAGATTTCCGACCGAATCGGACTCTGGCAGTCCGACCGAACGAGTACGATGCGCACGCATGCAATCGGACTCGAGTCGGTCGGACTCCCATTGAGTCAATGGGAGCCGGACGTACAACGCGTACGCGGGCTCCCATTGACCCAATGGGTGCGAGGCGAACAAGGGTGCCCCCTACAGCGGGTACGCCTCGAAGCGACTCGCGGCGTACATGCACAGGTAGGGGGGACCCATGAATCCCCCCTGTGTGCGACTCGCGCGGCTACGCATACAGGGGGGTCCGACACGGACCCCCAAAGTGCGGCTCCGACTGCTCTTTCGAGCCAGACGGCGCGAGTCGGTCAGACTGCTCGCGGCGCGCATCGTACTTGCCCGGCCGGGGAACGACTCTATCGCGCGGTGCGAGTCGTGTCCGTGCGAGTCGGTCGGAGCGCTTCGGACCCACGAACAAGTCGGCCGGCGATTTCGCGTGCGCTCGCATCGTACTCGCTCGGCCGGACGCACGTACGAATCGGTCAGGAAAGAGGGCTCCGAATCGGATCCGGTTAAGCCAAATCCGATTCGGTGCCCTACCGGCCGAGATCGGAATCGGCCCCTCTGTGTCCAGCATCTTCCTGACTTAATACTGACTGGAGTGGGAATAGTAATTTTTATGTGTTTAATGTCCAGCACCTTCCCAGACTTAATACTGACTGGAGTGGGAATAGTAATTTATATATGTTTAATGTCCAGCACCTTCCCTGACTTTATTTTCAGTGGAGTGGGAATAGTAATTTTATATGTTTAGTGTCCAGCATCTTCCCTGACTTAATACTGACTGGAGTGGGAATAGTAATTTTCTATTTTTAGTGTCCAGCATCTTCCCTGAGTTAATACTGACTGGAGTGGGAATAGTAATTGTATATGTTTAGTGTCCAGCATCTTCCCTGACTTAATACTGACTGGAGTGGGAATAGTAATTTTATATTTTTAGTGTCCAGCATCTTCCCTGAGTTAATACTGACTGGAGTGGGAATAGTAATTTTATATGTTTAGTGTCCAGCATCTTCCCTGACTTAATACTGAATGGAGTGGGAATAGTAATTTTTATGTGTTTAATGTCCAGCACCTTCCCAGACTTAGGGGCCCATTACGATGGCGGGCGGAAGCACAACCGCCGTGCTGGCGGATGCAAAAAGCACCAGTTACCGCCGGCACGCAGCAGTCCACACGCCCGCCCAATTACGATGCGAAAAGCAGGCCAAACACCGCCGGCAAGCCAGCAACACCGTCCGCCATCAAAGTGCGCCCGTACACGTAGCGGCGCAGCCTAACTGACACACACCGTCCGACGAAACACGTCCCGCCCGGCGCATAAATTACGATGCCGCAAACAAACGGCTCCCACGGCCAAGAGATACCGTACGACAAACCGAAGCGGTAACACGGACGCCGAGCACGGACAACGAAAAGCGGCTCCCCCGAGCATGAATCCAGCACTGCAGGCCGTCCCCATGCTCCTGCTGATGCACCACCAAGGACGCAACGTACCGCGGAGACGCAGGTAGGCACACACACAACAAGTGCACGCAAACAGCGCACACAGTGCAAGGGCGGAAAAAGCGGACAACCCCCACCAGCGCGTGTACACAACACATCCACCATCGCATCCACATATGACACACAGGCCAAATCGTAACATCGCAGAACACATGTGTACACACCACCTGGGACTAGGAACCAACCACCCCGTCACGGCCCCAAAGCGCCGATGACGCCGCCACACATGCGCACAACGCAGAGGCCAACCGCAGCGCCATGCATGCGTCGCACACAGACACAGGGACACAACCAAGCAGCACACACATCAGCCCCACCCCGAACGCACATGACACGTGACAGGCCAGCCACAGACATGTCCCCAACGCCCAATTCACGGACAACACCCAACGCCACACAACCGACGCACACATGTCAGTGAAGACACGCAACAGCAGGACACACCCCAGTGTAACAAACATGGCGTAGCACACAGCGGCGGCAACACCAACTAGGAGAAGCAGGGCCCCTTCGGGAAGAGGAACGCCAGTACCACACAGAAACACCCATACCACCCTGCACATATGAACAAGACATATAAAACGGAACACCAAAGAGCCCGGGGACCGACAACAGGTGGCCCAAGAATAACATCCACACACAAGGCCCAACGCAGAGCGGAAAGGCAGCCTGCCGCCCACACAAGGGAGAGCAGACAGCACTGAATGACCTTCCATTCCAACTCCGAAACCACAGCCCTACGACAGAAGCCGGTGAATACAGCCATTGTCCAAGAATAGACCAACACAGGCATGCCGAGGAGACCGACCACACGGCAGATAGCGCATATCACAGAAGCACACAACGGACGGGGAAGAAAGAAGAAAACACTCCCCCATGTCGGCCACATGCAAGTTAATTGGAAGGAGTCACACAGCACTGACCTTGAACTGTCTGAGAAGCATGTGGGAAGAGGGCCCGTGTCCTCCAAACAAGCCAACAGAACACAAGTCCTGTCTCCCTACGACTACACAGAGCTCACAGCAACCCCGGAGCGTGCACATTGCAGACTGCACACACAGCCGGAGCACGCCACCTCAACGAACCGCTGCGAAATGGCAACCGCAACACACCTACCCAACTACGCCGAACAGCTCAAGCTGTACAAAACCAACCTGTGCCATACATTGGGATGCGATCTCCTGTCCCTGCTGAACGTAAGTTACCGACTGACTTACCGCATCACATTGTTCAGCGGCGTCATGCCCGTCTTCTACTGTCGGAGGTGTCCCTACCAGCATCCCGTCGAGATATGCCTCTCCAACCCGGCATGTCTGAAGGCGGACCTGCTACCACTACTCCTCCCTCTGGACGCACACGATAGGGCCTGCTCTGCCTATGGGGGCATGGCGTATGTGGCCAACATCGCACCCGCACTGAAATGGGACCACTGTGCCTCCACACGACGGATCATCGATAACAGCTACATCGAATGTCACCCAGCATGCCCCATCATGGTCCTCCAAGGGACAACCTACGAACAACACCTTGACAGCCACCATCCGCTTCATTGGCTGGCAAACATGTACACCACCAATGACATGGAAGCCCTGCTGGACGGCATCGCATACCTGACAACCTGTAAATACGTCGGACCACAACGCAGGTTCCCCGAGTGACCTATGATGTCCAACCCCGCACCCATGCTTAGCTTCCGCACGGACTGGCCAGTCACCACCACAACAGCCATACCAAACGACCGGCAACTGTAACCACACCATCAACGACATCGCCATGACATCGGATATGACCGGGACATGCACACTGTTCCCCATCACATCCAGGAACACCGCATGCATCGTGGGAGGCAGTGGCATGGGCTCTGTGTATCGCACCCACATGGACGGAACTGCACGAACAACCAGGACACGACATGGATCCAGCGCCCATGGACACACACACCGCTCAGTGGACATGAATAGGTCGCCTGGAGTCTGTGGGTGCTGCACCCCTCCCACCCCCGCCCCGGGAATCCCATACCAGGACCTTTGCATGGACGACAAGTGCATACAACAACAACACGACCCCAGTGACTGTGACATGTCCAGTAACCACCACAGTGCAACAACAAGTGGCACGCCGCTGCATGCACGCAAGCACATGCCCTGATGTCATCTCACATGCACGCGTGCATGAGGAACAACCGCAGCAAACCTGTCACATGGAACTGAGATGGACTGTGCCCATGATGCCAAGCGGTCTGGTAGGCTACATGTATACCGTCTGTGTCAAAGTCCGCAGCTCCGCAGCTATACGTAAATGTACATTAGCACAGCCTTGGCCAAGCAGATGTCACTCTGAAGCCCACATCCCACATGCAACAGCCAATCACATGTAACCCCACTCCCTATCCCATTTGCAATCATGCTCAGTATATCCTCAACATGTATTCCGCTGCCAGTAGTGTCCACTATACTGCATCACAGAGGACAGAAGACTCAATATAATGTTTGAAACCAAAACTGTCTCCGCTGACTCATTTCACAAGTACGAATGAGAGAGGATGAGAGTATGTGAAGTACACGGCAGTCGTGACATGACCATGTAGTCCACTGGTATTGGATGTCAACGCAAATGAGTAGCACTACTGTGGAAGACACACATGTGTCGTGTGAAGTCGTATGGACGCAGTGCTCAGGTGGGTGGGTGCGACGGGTAGATGCGCACATGCCAAGTTGGAGCACGCCGTGTTGGGAGGGGTCATGAACAGTACACCACCGCTTCCCTGGGCATTGTGAGAGGACACCTGTCGGGGGGAGTGAACACGTGTGTGCATAGCAGCCGGGCACACGTACAAAGCGGTACCAGGCGCACCTCAGCCCACCCTCTGTGGACAAGCTGGATCCTGTTGTGCGCCCGCCATGCCCCTGACAAGGCACACACAGCCCCAGTCGACCAGGTGTAACCCCAACATAGTCAATCCGCACAGGCGATACAGGGCACGGGATGGCAGTGGAGCATGGTGTGTGAGAGGTCTCCTCGCGCTCCTCCTGGTCATATCACGCAGGCAATAGAACCTCAACGTCTAGCATGGCACAAGTCAGATGGAAGTGTAGGGGGACGCACCACAGCACGAGCAGCACTGACGTCACGGGAGGTGGCTCGCACCATCCCATCCATTGCCCATCATACCAACCACGCCACATGCCATTGCGACTAAGTGCAAGCGCGTGCGCCACCACCCCCGAGCCCTCCCCAGAGAGGCCAAAGAGTGAATGTGTGGGCCATCAGCCACAGACGGACGCGGCATGGCCGCAAGGGCAGCCACAGCCACTGGGTGTCGCAGGTGGCGGATCCGGAAGGCGAAGACTGTGATGCATAGTCCATGCAGGCCGGGTCTCCATTTGGGGCACCACGCAGGTGGACGGCGTCCCGCGACACATCATACCCTGAGACAGCCCACTCGTGCAACTGGACCCACACATACACTCCTTGCCCTCTCTGGTGCGAGCTTGGGGCTGCCTGTGCAAGCGCTAGCCTCGCAGGTGAGCATGCATATTGGGGGAGCGAGGGGAGGACATGAGGGCTGGGGCGAAGATGACTGTATCACTGTCAGTAAGTACAAGGGATGACCCAGATGTGGAAAGGAAGAGACGTGTCCCGTGTGTACTGCAACTAGTCGCCAATCCAACTACCCCCCATGACCGGAATGTAAGCCCGCACCTAGGCCCGCCCATCCGCCACATCGAACATACCACCAGCACGACAACCTTCCCATTCGAAACACTGACTGGGGGTGGCGACCAGTGTACAATCATGTGTAGCCTACCCACGCGTACATGTGGGCCCTCCATGATCCATGTCACCTGCGGCAAAGTCATGACATGCGCAATGAGGGAAGTGAGGAGAGCTGTCCGCCCCACGCGCAGAAGGTGCATCAGCTCCACAGACCCAGCAGCGAGTCCAGCAGGGGTCACATGTGCAGGGGCAGCTGTGCCTGATGTGAAGGCACATGCATATAGACAGCACATCGACCAATGTGTAGTCTGCCCACATCTACAGTCCATCATCATGCGGACATAGGAATTGAACACAGGGCAACACATCTGAGTGGGTGCACCCACCGTGACCAACAATGCGCAATCATCGACGTACCCGCTCTGTGCATGGCCCCCCACCCAACGGAGGCACATCCAGTGCCACCATCCCACACACACAAGCCTTCCACGGAACATGCTGTGTCCAATGGTCAGTACAGAGTCAGCGCCCATGTGGTGGATCCTGAACAGGAGACACATGCACACACATGCCAGCTCCCACTGTGTACGTCTGCCACCTGGCACGTGCAATGTAACCTCTCACCTGTGACGTGTGACTGCAAGCACACAGCCGTCTTGGCATGGGGCTGTCAATGTGGACACCTGTCAATGTTTCGGGAGGTGTGATCCGTACAGTGCTGTACATAGGGTGCAGTGCTGACACCTACTACTGTCTCATATCCCCTCGTGCCACAGGTCCCACTTGTTTTGGCCGCTCAGCCTGTGCCCACATCGTCGTCGTCGTGTGCCATACTCATCCAGCCGCGGAAGCAGTTCCATGCTCAGCAGACATTCATGTTGCCGTGGCGTTGCCGCTTGACGGATATGCAGTCAGTCCCCATCAGCACGCCCCGCAAGTCATTGGGGCCTAGATCCCCATGTGCATGCACATGGCAGTGGTTTGTATCACTAGCCATTGCCATTGGTGGGAGACCTGTGTAAGTGTATTGTGGCCGTGCCGTCCCAGCTTGACAGCTGGGCTGTGGCTCATGTGCTTGCTCAGTCATGTCAGTGATGTGTATGCGAAATTGCTATGTGTCGTGTTGCTTTGACATGTGTCCTCTGCCATTGTCCCTAGGCGGAGACCGAACATTGACTGCCCATACCAATTGCTGGCAGACATGGAGGATACGGCGGTCATTAGGAAGTTTCGGCTGGACAGGCCAACCCTGCATCGACTGTGTGCCATGTTAGAACCCCATCTCCGTCCCCGCAGGGTGTATCCGACTGCTGTCACCCCCACGGCTAAGGTGATGGCCGCCATGCATTTCTTCGCCACTGGGTCATTCCAGCACACAGTGGGCAGTGGAGGAGGGATGTCCCAGCCCATGTTCAGCAAGGTGCTGAGGGATGTACTGGCAGCCATGATGCTGTACCGGAACAGGTACATCCGCTTCCCCAGGGCTCGTGAATTGGCGGCAGTGAAGGGTGCATTCTATGCCCTTGGCAGAATCCCACATGTCGTTGGAGCCATTGACTGCACACATGTCGGCCTTGTTCCACCACAGGCCACTGAGCACCTGTACCGCAACAGGAAGCACACGCACTCCCTGAATGTGCAAGTGGTGTGCCTTGCGGACATGGTGATCACCCACGTGTGTGCAAAGTTCCCAGGCTCGGCCCATGACGCACACATAATGCGCAACAGCATCTTGCCACGACTGATGTCCAATATGCAACAGGATCGTGCCTGTATTGTCGGTGAGTATGTGGAGTGGTGTAGCGTGCTGGCTGTGCGATGCTGTCCCCTGTCCAGTTGGATTAGCAACGGTTCTCTGTGTCCCTCACACCCAGGTGACTCTGCGTATCCGAATGGGTCATGGCTGCTCAGTCCATTGAGGAATCCTCGCACCCCAGCAGACGATCGCTACAATGAGGCACATGGGAGGACCAGACGTGTGGTCGAGCGTACCTTTGGCCTCCTCAAGTCCAGGTTCAGGTGCCTGGACCGCACCGGGGGTGCGCTGGCGTACTCCCCACAGAAGGTGTGCCAGATAGTGGTGGCGTGCTGCATGCTGCACAATCTGGCCATTCGGAAGCAGATCCCCCTCATCGTGGATGACGGAGATCAACCAGGGCCCCAGCCCGCAGACCAGGACAGCTCGAGTGAGGAGGACAGCGGAGAGGAGGAAGCTGGTAATGTGCGGCAGCAGCTCATCGCCCGCTACTTCACTTGACGGTGAGTGTCCATGTACGACGGCTGATGTGGCTGTATCTGTGCAGGTGTGTGTGTGCTGTGTCAGGGTGGCCGTTTGTTCACTGCGTGCTGTGTGTCAACGCTCCATGGCCAGGGTAGTATGCCACTGTTGGTGGCTGTGGCATTGTGTCCTATTGCTCTGTGCGATGTGTGTACATTGCTTGTAGTTGTTGACATGTACTGTGTGATGGGTGTGTGACACACTCATTGAATGTGCTCCTGTTCTGTCTCCCACCCCTAGGTCCCTACAGGCCCTCCAGATTCAAATGCCATGCCACGCATCAGGTGCCTTTCCGCCCAAGGTGGCCGTTGTATTCCGTACAAATAAGACACAGGGCACAAACAGCAGTTAGTGAAAAAGGTGCATTTATTACAAACTGTGACATGTGATTGTGTGTAAGATGATGACAAAAGTGGTGCGTGCAGTGACAATGAGCTGTCGGTCATGGCTGCGTGATGATCAGGGTGTACCCACTGGTTCTATGTCCATAGTCCAACACACACATGCCATCCAGATGGCTGTGTGGAGTGGGATCGTAGTCCAAGTCAATGCAGTGGCTGGTCAAGGAAGGCTGGCGGAAGGCTGGCTGGCTGCCTTTGCGACTGGAGCGTGCGAAGTCCTCCCGGGAGATCTGTTTCCTCTTCGGACGGCCCCTTCCACGTTTGCGAGGGGGTGCCTGCTTGCGACATGCTGGTGGTTGAGGTGTGATCACTGGCTGTGGACGCAGGGGAACTGGACACTGCTGCTCCACCCTGCGCCCCGGCAGGTGGTGGCGGAGGGGAGCTGCTGTCCCTGGCTGTGACCTCACCGCCACCACCAGCTGTCCCATGAGGTCCACGATTTGGCCCATACGGGCGTCCATGGACCTCAACACCCCCAGCACCTCACGCGTGTCTGAGGCAGACCGGACCCATTGTCCTTGGGCCTCTTCATAGGCCCCAAGGACTCTGGCCATGTGAGGCAGGGCATGGCTCCCAGGGGAGGCTGGCGTTTCCCTGACCCTGCTCCTCCTACCAGTCCTGCTGCCACCGGCCTGCCCACTAGCCACATTGCTCACCACGGTCCTCGCTGTGGCTCCCAGGGTGGATCCAGTCGTCCGGGCCACCACCTGCGCTGGGGCTGGTGCCAGCGGAGACGTGGCGGTGGTGGCGGCGGTGGTGGTCGGTGCGGCGATGGTGGCGGTTGCGGCAGTGGTAGTGGCCACAATGACCGTGGGTGTGGCCGCAACGACAGTGGCAGCAGGGGGCTGTGAATGTTCAGCAGCCCTGGATGATGGGTTGGTGGGTAGGAGGGGTCCTGGGGAGCGGCTGGGCCCTGCCACACCAGATGGGCCTGCTTGGTTGTCCGTGTCCGAAGAGGAGGACAGATCCTCCAGATCCGTGTGTCCTCGTTGGGGGCTTGTAGGCTGGCTGTGCTGGCTGCTGGCTCCATCCCCAGCATCCAGCAGTTCGTCACCTGTGGAGAGAATGAGATTAGTTATTGTGTTGCACCTGGCGAAGTATGTATTTGTCGTCTGACATTGACAGTTCGTGCAATCTCGTACATGGGTTTCCCGGAGGCGTGTGTGTGGCTGTAGCATCTGTAGTTGTGTGTGCTTGGCAATGGGACTGTGTGCTGTGCACATGTGGCATGGGACGGATTGGCCATGCCGATGGGTGTGTTGCTGTGCCCCTACTTATTGTGACTCTGGTGTATGCGGGCTCCTGGCCCATCCTGGGTCTGGTTTGTACTTTGCTTTTGGGGTTCAAATGGAACGCTTAGGAACGCATATTGCAACATGGGGGCCATGCCCCAGATTCGCATTTGGGAGGGAATATGCTTTTGGGGTTCAAATGGAACGCTTAGGAACGCATATGGCAACATGGGGGCCATGCCCCAGATTCGCATTTGGGAGGGAATATGCTTTTGGGGTTCAAATGGAACGCTTAGGAACGCATATGGCAACATGGGGGCCATGCCCCAGATTCGCATTTGGGAGGGAATATGCTTTTGGGGTTCAAATGGAACGCTTAGGAACGCATATGGCAACATGGGGGCCATGCCCCAGATTCGCATTTGGGAGGGAATATGCTTTTGGGGTTCAAATGGAACGCTTAGGAACGCATATGGCAACATGGAGGCCATGCCCCGGATTCGCATTTGGGAGGGAATATGCTTTTGGGGTACATGCTGTGAGCCATGGGTGCCGAACGTGACATGTGTTGTGGCAGCATGACAGTGCATGGTTTGAGGTGTGTGCATGCTTGACATGGCCTGCATATTTGCTGTCTGTTGTGATTACTGGACATGGCATTGGATGCATCGTTATGAGTGAGTGATGGTTGTGTGCCAGCCAACGTATTGCAGTTGTCCCATCTCCTTGGTGTGCGTGCTGCCCTGTGCCATGTGCATCACTGCAGTGCTCGGGGGGTGTGGCCCATGTTGTGTGTTGTTGCTCACAGTGTGTCGTGCACTTCATTGACTTCTGGCACATGGTTGGTAATGGGCATGTATCTTAGCGTGACTGCTGTATGTGTGGCAGCTGTGCGGATGACATGCCTTTCATGAGACTGGGGCTGACGGATGGGATGGATGGTATGTTGTTTGTGCATGGTGTGTCTGTGTGTTTGATGGGTTCAGTGGTGTTCGTGTGCATTTATGTTGTTCCGCTCTGTTGCGTCTAGTGTTGTTTGTCTTACATAGGCGTAGTTGTGGGGTGTGTGGTTGACAGGCAGTTGGGGCTACATGGACAGGACTTCAATGGTGTTTCGGTTGTGTGTGATGAGTTGCACAGTGGCTGCCGTGTGGTACTATATTCAGTGTGGCTTGTGCATGCAGACGTGGCTCCTTGGGTGTTGCTATGTCTGTGATGGGTCATGTGGGGTGTGAGTCTGTTGTTCATGTCCGTGTGCACATTGTTCACTTGTTCGTGACGGTGGGCGGTGCTGCGTGTTCGTCTGCTACGTGACATGTCCCATGTGTTGGTCGTGTTACGGTCCTCATGCCTCCAGTAATCCGGCCCTGTCCAGTTTCCCACCTGCAAGTTGTTCGTGCGTGCACTGTACTGGATGCCACATGGCTCTAAGCGGGGGTGCTCCATGTTGCAGGTCTGTGGGGGTGGGAGGGTGTTGTGGGTCGTGGGGGTGGCTGGATACCCACTGACACCGATTGCTGTGGACCGTGATGTCTGCCTTTCGGCTGTCGTTGTGCACTGCGGTGGCTGACACGTGGGTGTGGGGTGTGGGGATGCTCCTCCTTGCTGTGCTGTGGGACTGGGGCCTGGTGTGTGTTGTACTTGGGCTGTCCACCGTCCCACCCACTGCACTTTGTGTTCCTGCCACTTACCTGTTACTTGTCGGTTGGTGCAGCTGTGGCGGACACATGGGTGTGGTGGGTGCTCGTTGTGGCGCTTCTGGCATATTTGGGGACCTGTTGGTGGTTACGTGGCTGGCTTAGTGTACACATGTCCCCACGCATCTTGCAGTTGTTCGGTTTGGGCTGTGTGTGGTGGTGTCTGTTGCATGTGTGTGTGATGTGTTGTGTATTGTGTGCTGGACATGGGGGTGTTTGTCCCTGGGAGCTGTGGCATGGTGGTAGTGCATGTGAGTACATAGCGGTGTGCTGGTATACATTAGTTTGTACTTACCAGCCTCCACTCCCCTGCTAATCCGGCGAGGATCTCCGGATGGATTACGACTCGCACCTTCTCCTCCCACGCTTTGAAGGTCTTAAAGAGCGCGGGATTCCCTCCGCCAGTGACGGCAGCCAGCTCTCTGTTTTTGCCCTCCTTCTTCTTGACCAGGCTTTTGACGTCATTCCAACGTTTGTTAATCTCGACTCTGTTCCTGGGCAGGGTCCCGACTGCATTGACCTGGTCTACGATCCGGTTCCACATTCTGTTTCTGGTGGCTAGTGGTGTGTGCTGGACCATGTTCCCATAGATTTGTGGGTACACCTTGATGATCTCGTCGACCATGACCGTCAGCTCCATGGGCGTGAACTTGGGCATCCTTTGTGGTGCCATGGTGTTTGTGGTGCTGGTGCGGTGTGTGTTGTGTAATGTGCAGGGGGTTTGTGGTGCCGGTGTTTGGTGGTGGTGGTGGTGGTGGTGGTGGTGTTTGGTGGTGGTGGTGGTGGTGGTGGTGGTTGTGATGTGTGCGTTTCTGTGGTGTGCTGCTGTCCTTGCTGTGTCACTGTGTCCTCTCCTCTCCTCTCTGGTTTGCAATGTAGCAAGGGGTTGTGGTCTGTGGGAGTGCTGCTTTTGTACTCACCTATGTGGGTGTGTCCTCATGGTCTGTTGTTTTCAGGTGTGTTGTGTCTGGGGTTCTGGCCTTTGTATTTTTTGTTTGTCCGGGGGGTGTTTTCGGGATATGTACTGTGCTTGTGTATTTGTGCGTGCCTTGCTGTGTGGACTTGTTGGCCATGTTGTGTGCTATTGGTTTTGTGTGCGGATGGTTTCTGTGCAGGTACGTGGGCGCCATGGCTTCTGCCGTGTCGATTCTCATCGGCGTTGTTTGCGCTGGCGGGCGGTATATTTGTGGTTTTTCCGCGCTCATGTCGGTGCGATCGTAATTTCACGTGCGGTGTGTCGGCCGTGAGGGCGGGCGGTTTTGTGTTGTCGTGCGTGTTTCCGTCCGTGGCGGGCGGTTTGTCTCCGACTCGGACGTTGGCGGGCGGTATTTTGTGTGCTTTTTCGCCGATGGCGGTATTCGGTTTGTGTAATCGTAATGGCGTGGTCGGTGTTCAGGCGGTGTGTGCGGGCGGATCTTTGCCGCTTCCATGCCTGGCGGAATTATTTACGCCGGGTATCGTAATGTGCCCCTTAGTACTGACTGGAGTGGGAATAGTAATTTATATATGTTTAATGTCCAGCAACTTCCCTGAGTTAATATTTACTGGAGTGGGAATAGTAATTTATATATGTTTAATGTCCAGCACCTTCCCTGAGTTAATACTGACTGGAGTGGGAATAGTAATTTATATATGTTTAATGTCCAGCACCTTCCCTGAGTTAATATTTACTGGAGTGGGAATAGTAATTTATATATGTTTAATGTACAGCATTTTTCTTGAGTTAATACTGACTGGAGTGGGAATAGTAGTTTATATATGTTTAATGTGTACCACCTTTTATGATTTAATATTTATTGTAGTGAGAATAGTAATTGTTATATGTTTAGTGTCCAGCACCTTCCCTGAATGACTACTTAGTGGAGTGGGAATAGTAATTTAAATTTGTTTAATGTAAAGTAGTTTTTATTATTTAATGCATACTGGATTGGGAATAGTAAATTATATATGGTTAATGTTTAGCATTTTTTATTACTAAATTCTAAGTGTAGTGGGAAGAGTAAATTATATATTGTTTATGTTTACCACCTTCAATGAATATTGTTTAAATGTATTGGGAATAGTTAGTGATGTTTGTTTATGTACAAATATATTTTTAGAATTATTTATAATTTATATAAAATATTTATATAACAAATATGTTATTTGCTGTGTATTTTTTTTTTATATAAAGAGTTGTAGGAAAATTACTGTATGTGTTTTTATATGTGAAGAAATATATATGTGTTTTATTATGTGCAGTGATAATGAATTTTTATTGTGTAAGTGATGTATAGTTTATAATTTACTAGTAAAAAAACAATATGATTATTTATTGTTAATTAAAATGGTACATTTATCAAATTAATATATTTAAGTAAAATATTTAATAATAAGATATACATATAAAAATAAATTAGACATTTTTATTTTCAAACAACTTTTATTTTTTTATAAGTAGATAGAAAGAGAATTTTTTTTATTTTATTTATACAATGGAATAGAAATTATTAAAAATACACAAAATATGTCAATTTTTATTTAAGGAACATAAATTATTTTACATACATTTATTAGTTAATTGAATTTTTAAGGAAAAAAATGTTATGTTATTATTTTACAAGAGTTGTAACATTGTAATATATGTATACAAATTATATAACCATTTTTGGCATATATATACAGAAAGTAAAGCATTGTATGTTTATTTATTATTTAATATTGTAACATTATAATGTAGTGAATATT